>SZWC01006132.1:72808-117818 GCA_023375785.1 Penium margaritaceum
CGTGCCGTGCCGTGCCGTGTCGTGTCGTGTTGTGCCGTGCCGTGCAGTGGTGTGCTGAGCTGTGCCGTTCCGTGCCGTGCCGTGCCATGCCATGCCGCTTCGTGCGGCGCCGTGCCGTGCCATGCCGTGTCGTACTGTACCGTACCATTCCTTGTCATGCCCTGCCACGCTGTGCCGTGCCGTGCCGTACTGTGTCGAGCCGTGCTGTGCCATGTGCCGATCCGTACCGTTCCATGTTACGTCGTGTCGTGTCATGTGCACATGCTGCCACCATCACCACCCCCATCGCAACCGCTAGCCTGAACGAACGATCGTTTGTTGACGAGCTGATGTGGTCATCCCTAGGATTGCAGCTAAGGCTTTAAGGTGGCCACGAACACTTTCACTTGATGGCTCTTTGGATTCCATTGCTCTATGAGCCAATCTCGTTCACGCAATTGCTCGTTCAACTCGGGACAGGAAGAGAACAGGGGGTGGCACTCTTGATCACGTGCAAAACATGTTTCGCTCATGTCTAGGAGGTCCCTTGGCCAAAACGTTGCCTCACATTCTCCATGCACAGGCACGATGTTCTTTGTTTCAACTGTTCACTTCCTTAACCAAAACCATCATTTCAACTTCATTGTCCTCCCATTTTCATTGTTGACGAAGGATGAAGTTGTGAACATGCCTGGAACTGGCAAGTCTAGAAATGCGCGGATTGCCAATGTTAAAGAGCCTGGGGCATGCCGAATAGTGTGAATGGCGGAAGACAACTTCCTAGCACCGCTTTCGTCGGCATGGCAGTACAAGCTGGCCAACCAACTCACTAGCACACACAGGTGGGGGTGAGAAGAGCAAGGGGTTGGCCAAGGACACAAGTACACGTGTCAGAAGTTGCAAAATGTTGAATTGTGGAGAGAGAGATAATGATTGAGGTCAGGACAACCTAAACAATGCCACGACCCTACTGGATGCACAGACCCTATTTTCTAGCAGGAAAAAACAATGGCAAAAACACAGTTTTGGCCATAACTCCCTGTAGACACGTCACAACGACAAGCCGTTTGAACCAGAATGGCCGCATTGACAAGATCTACGTCCTGATAGGTTGCACGCCTACATGTTGTACCGCGGCACAAACATAAAAAATACGAGAGTCTTCTGGGCGTCCGTCGCCGCCGGGCGCTAGTCTTCTGCCACCGTCGCCAGTCTCAGGGATCTCCACGTGAATGGACGTGAGCCGAGGGGTCACCGTAAGGCGTGTACGACACACACAACACTCCCCCATGACAGGAGGGCGAAACACGTCCATGCACATGCAGACACTAACACTGGACATAACAGGATACGCACAGCCGCTACAGGCAGCAAGCACACCATAGACAAGGTGGCACATGAGGAATCAACCTGCAACAGGGATGGGGCAGAGTCCCACGGAACGAGTGGCCGCATGAAGCTTCGAATGACCCAGAGCCTTGGTCAGAAAATCCGCGCACTGCCTGTCAGTGCCCACGTGGATGACTCGGATCTCACCACGGCCAACCAGATCACGCACGAAGTGGTGCTTGACATTGATGTGCTTTGTGCGTGCATGGAACACACCTGAGTTCTTGGCGATTGCCTCCGCGCTCATGTTGTCACACTGGAGAACCACGGGGGCAATGGACTGACACAGTTCACGCAATGGACCGACGAGCCAGACACACTCCGCTGCACCCACGCCTAGAGTAACATACTCTGCCTCAGCCGTGTTGCATGCAATGCAGCCCTGCTTCCCACTTCGCCAGGACACTCCAGTGCCTCCAATGAGAAAGATGTAGCTGGTGCGGCTCTTACCATCTGGACTCCACGCCCAGTCGCTGTCTGTGTACCCATTGAGCACAACTGACACCTGTTCGCAAAAGCACAGGCCGAAGCGTGCGGTGGATAGGATGTAGTGCACACACCGGACTGCGGCCTCCAGTGTTCGTTGGCGTGGAGCCTGCGAGAACTGGGCGAGCAGGTTGACAGTGAAGGCAATGTCGGACCGTGTCGTGGTGGCCAAGTACATGAGCGAGCCGATGACTCGCAGGTACAGGGTCACATCGACTGGCTCCCCCAGGTCAGTTGGGTCATCCACTTTCAGGGCGGCCTGCCCATCAGAGGTCATGGGCGTGGAGGCCGTGCGGACGGCAGCGAGGAGGTCGGCAAAGCGCTCCCCCACAGTCTCTGCGTAGCGTCCCTGATGGACACGGAGTGTGCGGCGGACACGGTCGTGCACGATCTCCATCTCCAAAAAGACGGAGGCCTCACCAAGATCTTTCATCTTGTAGGCTGAGGAGAGAACGGCCTTGGCAGCGTTCACTGCTCCCAGGTCAGGCGAGGCGATCACAAGATCGTCCACGTAGACGAGGATGGCAGCGAGCGGTGCTGGGGACTGTGAGAGGAACATGGATGGGTCAGCATCACTCTGAACGTACCTAGCGCGTCTCAGCGTGCAGGTGATCTCTTGGTTCCAGTAGCGAGGTGACTGTTCCAGGCCGTACAAGGCCTTCCACAGCCGGTATACGCGACCGGTGCCATCGTCAAAGCTGGGTGGCTGGACCATGTAGATCTCCTCCTCAAGGTCCCCGTTCAGGAATGCGTTGTTGACATCCATCTGATGGAGTTCCCAGTCGTGCTGTGCCGCCTGGCTTAGCAGCGTGAGCGTGGTCGTCATCCGCCCAACAGGGGCAAAGGTCTGAGTGTAGTCCACACCAAGGACCTGAGAGAAGCCTTTTGCTGTCAGGCGCGCTTTGTAGCGTTCCACAGTGCCGGCTGGCGCTTGAACTTCTTGTGTAGAACCCACTTGCGGTTCTTTGGCAAGTCCACCAGCTCAAAGACGCCGTGCTCTCGGATTGCATCAAGCTCAGCCTGGCAGGCAGCGCGCCACGGCTCAGCGTCGGAGGCTGACAAGGCCTCAGGCAGACTGGTGGGGTCGGGAGACAGCACTGGTGCACTACTTGTAGCCAGGGCATACGCCGCACAGGGAGGGTCGACCGTTACCATGGCCTCAACGACGTCACGAGCAAGACCGCGCTCATGAGCAAGTAGTGCTATACCTGTGGTACAGCCAGGGTGAACCTCAGCGAGGCCACGAGCACTTAGGCCGAGGGCCTTCGTGCCCGGGTCACCGCTGACGACGCTGCGTGTGGGGCATGGGCGGAGACGTCCGCAGGGTGCCCATGTTTAGGGATTCGATGGGGCAGGAGCAGTGGGTGCTGCTGACTCACATGCCGGTGTGGATTGCACGGCAGGCATGCCACTCGAGGCTGGCGTGGCCTCAACAGTCGGGGACGGGGCCACGGCAGACGTAGACATTTCCGCGGCCGGAGGCAGGGACGGCTGAGAGCCAGACATGGACGCGGACGCAGGATCCGGTAGAGCCTCAGACGTAGAAGCAGGTGCAGGATCCGGCAGAGCCTCAGACGTGGAGACAGACTCGGACGCAGACTCGGACACGGGTGACAGCGGAGAGTCAGGGGCAGAGGAGTGAGCCGCAGATGGGTCTGGGCTCGGGGTGCTGGTGGGCACAGCCTTTGGGGACAGCCCCTGGGGTGTCGGCGACGGAGTGACCGTACTGGACAGGGGCACTGTGCCAACCGTGCAAGGAGCCTCCCCCACACTACGGGGTCCGGCACACCCAGCGGCATGTGCAGCACGTGGAGCGTGGATGCGGGTAAGGTCGCGGAAGGCGAGATGCTCGAAGAAGAGAGCGTCAAGGGACTCCACGATGCGGCGTCGCTCAGGGTCCCAAAACCGCCAGGCCTTGGACCACGGGGCAACGCCAACGAAGGCGTAGATGCGACCCCACGGAGTGAGCTTGCTTCCCTGCTGCTCCGGTGTGAGCCAGACGCAGGCAAGGGAGCCCTAGACACGGGCCAGGCGTAGTTTCGTGGGACGCCCGTACCACAATTCGTAGGGCGTGCGATGACCCAGGAGGGGGCCATGGGGAATGCGGTTCCAGAACCAAGTCATGCATGCCATGCCCTCGAAGGCAAAGGCCTCAGGCATGGCGCTGTCGGCGCGCATGGCGCAGACCGCATCCTCCATGGTGGGGTTCCAACGCTCTGAAACACCATTCTACTAGGGGGTGGTGGGAGCGGAGAGGTTGTGGAAGACACCAAGCTCGGTGAAGGAGCGGGCCATGTCACCGAGGTACTCACCGCCGCGGTCCGAGCGAAAGGTCTGAAGGCGGTGGGGAGACTGGCGCTTGGCCATGACCAGTCAAATGCGGATTGCAATGGAGACATCGCTCTTTTGACGTAGACTGTAGACCCAGCGCATGCGCGTGAAGTCATCAGTCAACGTCAAGACGTAGCGACCGTGGTCCTCCTGAAACTCGATATGGAGCGGACCCATGAGGTCAGAGTGGACAACTTCCAAGGGAAGATGAGCCTTGGAGACAGACACATGATAGGTGGACCGGTGCATTTTTCCTTCAGCACAGGCCAGGGAATTGGTCGTGGGCGGCGCCTTGAAGGATGCCGCATCAAGACCGAGAGTGGGCTGAGTGCGGACCAGCCTGTTGACAGCCCCCAGGTGCACATGACAGAGGCGTCGATGTAGGAGACAGTGGTGCTCGGGGGATAGAGCACCAGCAACAAAAACACAAGCAGTGGGAGACGGAGGCAAGGGGGTGCACCCGCACAGGACCCAGAAATGTGATACAGATCATCGACGACCGTCCTACTGAGGACGGTCTCCTCGATGTCACACACAAAGATGCAAGCATCGGCAGCTGTGTGCGTGACACCCAGGCCCATCTTTTTGCAAGCACGGACATACAGCAAAATGAGTTCAAGATCAGGGACAAAGAAGACGTCGGAGATGTATACGGGACCAGCGGGCCCGGTGAACTGCACAATCCCAACACCTTGGACAGGGACCTCATGGCCAGCTGCAGTGCGAACAGAGCGAACAGTGCCAATAGGATGCAAGACAACGAAGGTGTCACGGCGACACGTCATGTGGTGGGTGGCGCCAGAGTCAACGACCCAGGTGGCGTCGGTGACACGCGTACAAGGGGCAACGTAGCATTCAGCGACGGAATAAGGTGTGGCGGCAAGATGCTCTGCGGGGGACACAACAAGGCGACCGGCGGAGCGCACATGAGCCGCATGCAACCAAGACACATCGGCAGGTCCGTCACGCGCACACGGCTGGGCATGGGGACTACTACAGGCATCATCACGCAATGACACAGACAGTCCACAGGTAGTAGGACCCCTCGACTCATTCAACTCACTCGCACCTCCCTCAGATGAGCGCAGGGCGAGAAGATGGTATAGCTCGGCGATCGTTCTGCCGCGTTCGACGAGCGCCTGGTCGCAGGGATCCGCGGAGGAGCCTGCTGTGGCGACGGACTCCTCTGGGACGGCTGCGGTAGTGGCGGCCGAGCGGGCGGTCGCACCGGACGTCTGGCACATGCGCGCCTCATGCGCCTACTGCAGTCCACGGGTGACCTTGGCCTAGTCCAACAGGCGGCCTTTCAGACGAGTGCAGTCGAGATAGCCATGGTCACCTCCGCAGTTGAAGCACACGAGCCGGCAACCGGTTGTGCTGCCCGATCCGCTTCTGCCACTGCTGCTGCTGCTGCCGCCGCCGCCGCTACTGCTTCTGCTGCGGCTGATATTGCTTGTGTTGGTGTTGCTGCTGGTGCCGCCGCTGGAGCCACCACCTGACGATTTGCGACCCTTCTTCCCCTAAGCTGGGGCTGTTGTAGCTGTAGACGGCGGGGAGGGGGATGAGGCGGCAACTGCAACCAAAGCAGTGCTACGGCGAGCGCGGTTCACGGCGTCCATGCCGGTGACCCCCAGGAAGCGGATGGTGGCCCACCGTAGCAGGGTCCCGTCGCTCGCCATGTCGCGAAGCAGAGTCTGGTCATTGTTGCTGAAGACGTGCCTGTAGTCGGGGTGAATGCCGTAGAGGATGATCTGGAGTGCGGAGTACTACGAAGGGGCATCGTCTCCAAGCTCCTCGTACAGCTGGATCGCCAAGTGCCAGTAGTCAGATGCAGACTCTTGAGCAGTCTGGCAGAGGGAGTTGAAGTCGGCGAGGCGCAGGGACGTCAGGGCTAGGGTGTTGCCCTAAAAAAGAGTGACAGCCAGTGCCCACGCCTTGCGAGGGTTAGCTCCTGAGCCAGTCAGCGGATCGCCAAGGAACGGACTGAAGTCCATGGTGAAGTCTGGGGCGGCCTTCATCAGACCGGAGGCGGCGTGGACCGCCATCTGCGTCTGGACGGGGTCAGACGCCTGGTATGGGGTGAGGTAGTAGGCGAGGACTCCCTCGCTCATGGCCCACATACAAAAGCGCGGCTCCCAAGACTTGAAGTCGTTCCCAGTCCGGAAGATGGGCGGGTCCGACTCAAACCACTTGGGTGGCTTGACCGTCGGTAGAGCGACGGCTGAAGCCACCGCGGGACCGGGCATAGAGGAGGCAACCCCCTTGCCCAGGCGGGCCTGCAGAGCCAGCTCCTCAAAGCTTAGAGGGAGGCAAGATGAGCTCAGGCCGGCGTCGACGCTGGAGCTCATGCCCGGGAGGGCGGCATTGTCCTCACGTGCTCTGCGGCGTACCTCCAGGCGGATGAGGCGTGCTCGCAGCACCTCCTCCTCACCCTCCTCGCCAGAGTCGGAGAGGATCTCCGCAACCTCATCTGCATTGCCGCCAAGAGTGAGGTGGTCCTCGCTCGGGTCTGCTGACGGGTGCTGCTGTTGCTGCTGCTAGGCCTGCTGCTGAGGTAGTAGGCCCCTGATCATGTCCTGCAGCTCAGTGACGTGCTTCGTCAAGGTATTGCGACTCTCTGCCTGTAAGTCAGCCAGCGCGCGCACTTGGCGCGCCAATGTTGTCGGGCTCGGCGGCCGCCGCTGCTATTGCTGTTCTAGCGGTTGCTACTGTCACTGCTAGTACTGCTACTGTTGCTGCAGAGGCTGCTGTTGCTGTTATTGCTGTTGGTGCTACTATTAGTGCTGTTGGTGCTGCCGCTGTGGTGATGACGGCTGCGGCCGACATTGGCCACTGACGGTGCTGCCCTTGGCAGCTGCATCGGTGGCGACGTTGGAGGGTGTGAGCGTTGGCATGATGGCCGGTTCCCCTCCTTACCCTTCTTTTGGTTGTTGAGGCGGAACGCCTCTCCACGGCACTTTACCTCCACGGAATGCCTCCGCAGAGCACCTCTGCCGTGCACTTTACCGCGGAATTGCCACAGACTGCCGTGGATCAGATTGGGCTGAACGCGGTTGCGCCGGTGCGGAACATGGCGGGATGCCGCGAACAGCCACCGCGGTCGCGCTGGTGCGGAACACGGTGGTGTGCCGCGAACTGTTGGGGCACCCCGTCAGTGCGTTACGCGACCACCGCAGGAGTGCCACGATTGGCGACCGCTGAATCGCCTCTGAACTGTCGCAGACTCGTGATCGCCGCAGTAGTTCCGCGCCGGTCTTGGAACAACGCCTGCGGAACACCGCGGGATGTGGAACACCTTGGAACTACCGCGGTACCGTCACTGCGGGGTGACGATTTCGGAACACCACGTGCGACCGCGGTAGATCCACGGCACCGTCGGCGGGTTCCATTGTGGCCGCGGAACTACTGCGTCCGTTGCGGAGACCTCGTCACCACGGAACACCGTGGAGTTTCCGCGGAACGGCTGTTGCTATCGCGCATCGGCCGCGGAATTGTCGCGGATGTATTAAGAAAACAGTGGGAACGGTGGTGGGTCCTCCCAGGACCTCTCGCCGAGACAGGGGGTGTTGCTGCTGCTGCTACTCAAGGCAACGGTTGCGGTCGCTCACTGCCACTGCGGTTGCGGCGTCTCGGCTACGCAGCCGTGTGAGCACTGGTTCGCCGCTCTGATACTATGAAAGACAGCTTCCTAGCATTGCTGTCGCTGGCATGGCAGTACAAGCCGGCCAACTAACTCACTAGCACACACAGGTGGGGGTGAGAACAGGAAGGGGTTGGCCAGGGACACAAGTACAAGTGTCAGAAGCTGCAAAATGTGGAATTGTGCAGAGAGAGATAAAAACTGAGGTCAGGACAACCTAAATAGTGCCACGACCCTACTGGATGTACACACACGCGCGGCGCACAAGGGGGCTATTTTCTAGCAAAACAAAACACTGGCAAAAACACAGTTTTGGCCATAACTCCCTGTAGACACGTCAGAACGACGAGCCGTTCAAACCAGAACGGTCGCATCAACAAGATCTACATCCAGATAGGCTGCACGCCTATGTGCTGTACCACGGCACAAATAAAAAAAAACGAGAGTCTTTTGGGCGTCCGTCGCCGCCGGTCGCCGGTCTTCTGCCACCGTCCCCAATCTTAGGGATCTGCACGTGATTAGACATGAGCCGAGGGGTCACCGTAAGCCATGTACGACACACACAAGAACAAATGGCCACTTGAGTTATTGCAAATGTAACTAAAGCATGATGGCCCAATTGAGGAGAAGCGTACAAGCTTCCTAGCAACATAGCCGTTGACTGGGGGCCAGTGCCCCGTCAGACAGTGACAACAGGCATAGGTCGTACACACGACGGCAAGGGTCTGGCTAGGAGACACAAGTCAGAGTGTCATGATGCTTCAATGGCATTTTGCAGAGAGAAATGACAAATGACAGGTCCATGGCATAAGTATCTGCCGCGGTGCACGGCGGGTGTCGCACACGACAACACACTGTCCGTCCCAAAACCGGCCCAGAACCAATGTTTTGGTCGTAACTCAGCGTAGACATGTCTGAACGCTACGTCGTCTAAACCTAGAGGTGCATGGTCACAAGGAAGACGCTACAAGTGGTCACATGCATGTATCCGGCATCGAACAGTGGACACACAATGCAAAAACATGTTAATCGGGCCCACGACCAATCCACCGATGTACTCCTACGTGCTACAGAAAAAGTGCACGAGGTCCCTGGCAGCGTCCAGAGCTCTGGGACGATCGTCGGTCAGCTCCAAGCCGGTGATCCACCACCAGACGATGCACTGGTACCACCTGGGTCTGTATCAGGGATCGGCAGGGGCATGGACACGGCCAAGTGGTCACAGTAGATAATACAGGTCGACAGGAACATCACAAATCAGAACACTCCCCCATGACCCGATGGTACGCATCTTCATACACGTGCAACACTGAAATGAGTACAACAATGAGTGCAGAAACAGTCGTGATACAAACACAGACACACCCCACACTCAACAACGAGTGCAGAAAAAGTCGTGAAGTGAGGACGCTACATGTTAGTGCCAACCCATACAATGGAGATCATGTGTCACTCCACGGGATCACTTACAAAGTGATGCTCAACTGCAATGTGCTTCGTGCGAGCGTCAAAGCCAATAGAGTTCTTTGCAATGGCAAGGGCACATCCCAACGAAGCACAATGGCAGAACCTGACCCACCCAGCTCAAGGAACAGGCGTTGTAGCCATACAACCTTAGCAGCCCCTACACCCAGAGCAATACACTCTGCCTCTATCGAGCTACGTGCAATGCAGCCCTGCTTCCCGCTACGCCTCGACACAGTGGTACCACCGAGCAAGAACACGTAGCCGGTGCGACTGCGTCCATCTCGACTCCACGCCCAGTCGCTGTCGGTGTAGCTGTCAAGAACCACCAAAAGCTTGCGGTGAAAGTAGAGTTCGAGGTACGATGTGGAGACCATGTACCGTACCACTCGCATAGGCGCATGAAGGGCTCTAGCGCGTGGAGCCTGCAAAAACTGTGCAAGGAGGTTGACGGCGAAGGCGATGGGGTGTGTGGTAGTGGCCAGGTACATCAGAGATCCGATGAGACAGAGGTACAAGGTCACATCCACTATCTTACCCAACTTTGTGGGAGCGTCCACCTTTAGGGCATCCTCCCCGTTAGGTGTGAGAGGCGTGGAGGCCGTGTGTGCTGCGCCAAGGAGGTCAGTGAAGCGCTCATCCACGACGCGTGCGTACTGGGCTTGATGTAGTAGTAGTGTCCGACGTTTGTGGTCTCCCATGATCGCCATGCCAAGAAACACCGCTGTAGGACCAAGGTCATTCATCCTATAGGCTGTCTGGAGGACCACCTTGGCCTCCTTCACGGCGTCCATGGAAGGAGACGTAATCAGAAGGTCGTTCACATAGACTAGGATGGCGGTGAACCGCTTAGGCATCCGTCGGATAAAGAGAGAGGGATTTGCCTCGCTGAATACATATCCCGCACTGGTCAGGGAGCTTGTAATCTCCTGGTTCAAGCACCAAGGAGACCGTTTGAGTCCGTACAAGGACTTGCAAAAGCGTCAGACCTTGTCACCGTCCTTAAAATGTGGTGGCTGAGCCACGTAAATCTCCTGATCCAGAGAGCTATCAAGGAACACATTGTTCACATCCATCTGGTGCAATTTTCAGTCCTGCTGAGCAACTACACAGAACAGAGCGTGAGCTGAGGTCATGTGGCCGACAGGGCCTTGACGACCAAGCAAGCCTTGTGGCGTTTTAGTGAGCCATCCATCTTCACTTTGTTGCGAAAGTTCTAGTTGACCTGAATAGCCTTCCTCCCAGGTGGAAGGACGACTAGCTCGTAAACTCCGTGCTCTCGGATGACGTGTAGCTCATCCACACAGGTAATATGCCAAGCGTCAGCATCCTGTGATGAGAGAGCTTCCCTCAGTGTGCCCGGATGAGGTGCCATAGAGGGAGAGCTCTGAGTGGCAAGTGTACACGCCTTAGTGCTAGGTCTGACGACCACAAGGTCGGCTGTTCCATCACAAGCGATTTGAAGCTTGCGAGTGACAAGATCGTGCCCTACGGGGCACGGTAGATGTACCTTTGTATGTTGAGTGCAGACACTCAGGCCTACGACCTTTGTGCCAGGATCACCACTCGCGATGCTACGAGTGGAGCGCCTGGGTGCGGGACCTCGCTGGTCTCCGGAGTCCAATGGTAGAAGGCGACCACCGGGCTCATGTGAGTAACCTGGGCTTGAAGCACAGGGAGAGGCACGACTACAGCTGGTGAGGGCTGAGGAAAAGGAGCAGGTGATGCCGTGCGAGGAGATGCATGTGTGGTAGACACGGGACGGGATGTGACAGTAGGAGTAGGTGAGGCAGGACCACGCACAGAGGCCGGAGTGCTGGCGGACACAGGTACGGGATCATGGGTACTTGTTGCGGGCAAAGGTATAGGATCATGGGGTGCGAGGAAACAAGGGTAGAAGTTGGCTATGGTGGAGAGGTCTCTGGGTGGACAGCGATGATCG
This sequence comes from Penium margaritaceum, assembly GCA_023375785.1. Lineage (NCBI taxonomy): Eukaryota > Viridiplantae > Streptophyta > Zygnematophyceae > Desmidiales > Peniaceae > Penium > Penium margaritaceum. The sequence continues at coordinate 84,040 of SZWC01006132.1, forward strand.
CTGGATCATCAAGAGCCAGAGACCGAGAAGTAGAGGGGGCTCAAACAGACACATCAGCTGGGTGAGAGGTGCTCGCAGGCTCAGACTCCCCCATCCGTCGAGAAGCCTGACACATAGGATCGTGCATGAAAGACAGCGACGTGATCGAGGTTACATCGTGGTAGGTGAGGGACTCAAAGAAAAGCGCGTCGCAAAACTCAACGATGTGACCATGAGCGGGGTCCAAAAAATGTTAGGCCTTCGACCGCGGAGAGATACCTACAAAGGCACACAAGCGACCGCGCGACGAGACCTTGGACCCCTGCTGGACCTCATTGTACCACAAAGAAACCAAGGATCCCCAGACACGAGCAAGACGGAGGTCAGCACGGTGGCCAAACCAAAGCTCGTACGGTGTAAGGTGGTCCGGAAGGGGACCGTGCGGGAGGCGGTTCCAGACCCACATCATGTAGGTGAATCCTTCGAAGGCAAAGGACTCCGGGAGACCGCACTGAGACCGCATAGTGCGAACCGTATCCTATATGGTGCAGTTCTAGCGCTCAGAGAATCCGTTCTGTTCAGGAGTAGCAGGAGCAAAGAATTGGTGGAAAACCCCCGTGATCGGCGAAGAAACTGTCCATCTCACCAAGAAACTCGCCGCATCGATCCAAACGGAAAGAATGCAGCATATGGCGAGACTGACCCTCACCCATCACTAGCCAGAGGCGAACCGTAGGAGCGGCATCGCTCTTCTGGCGCAGGCTGTAGACCCACCGCATCCGGCTGAGGTCATTAGTCAGGGTTAGGACGTATCTGCCCCGTTCGGATGGAAACTCGACAGGAAGAGGACCGAGAAGGTCCAAATGGACCAACTTGAGAGGGCGAAATGCCCGAGAACGGGAGTCATGATAGGTACAACGATGCATCTTACCGCAGAATAGATTTTCGGTCTTGGGCGGCTTCTATAAAGAAGTTGCATTAAGACTAAGTGTGGGCTGTGTTCGAATGAGCTTCGACAGAGTGTCAGAGTCCACATGGCGCATGCGACGATGCAGCAGTCGTTGGTGCTCAACATAGAGAACGCTAATGACAAACACTGAAGCAAGAGGAGAGGGGGAGCAAGAAGGAGGAGAAATTTGAGAGACACGATACAGATCATCCACAACAGAGGCACAAAGAGTAATGGTACGAGTATCAATAGCTATCACAGTCGCAGAGCCTGCAGTGTGCTCCACAGAGAGTCCCATCAGTACACAGGCATGCACAGAAAGCAAGCCGAGCTCAAGGTCAGACAGAAAGAGCACCTCGGATAGATACATGGGGCTCGAAGAACCATCAAAGCACACAACCCCAACACCCTTGATTGGCAAGGACTGAGCAGAGCCCGTGGGAACGGAGCAAACAGACGCAACAGGACTCAGAACAATGAAGTCACTATGACGACAGGTCATGTGATGAGTGGCACCTAAATCAATGATCCAAGTGCAACCGGGATCACAACTGGAGGAGGTCACTGTACAACGGGCAATGGAGCACTCAGCCTTAGACGGGCGCTGAACAATAGGTGAGAAGGAACGATGAAGGGCACAGAGGTGCAACTCATGAATTCAATCGGTACTGTCAGGCCCATCGTCATCACATGCTAGCTTATGCCCCCCCCCACACGAGTCATCACAAGTAATGAGAACAAACCAACAAACAGTATGTGAACCACCTGGTTGTGACAACACTTTTGCACCTCCCTGAAAACAAAGTGCCAGAAGATGACGGAGCTTGGCAATGGTGTGTTCACGCGGGTCCGGGTCGCCACTGTTTGCCGGTGATGAAGCGGGAACTGCTGCATTCATGGTTGCAGTGCGAACACAGGCTGTGTTGTAAGACTCCTAAAGACGCTGCGCATGTGCAGCTTGAAGACCGCAAGTGATCCGCGTCCAATCAAGCGGCTGCTGGCACTCGGTGTAGCGATGAGCGCCTCCACAGTTGTAGTAGTGGACAGTGCGTCCACTGCTACCCCCCAAGGACTGCTGCTGCTGCTACGACTGTTGTTGGCCTGAACCACGCTTCTTCATACCCTTCTTCCCCTGTGCTGCTTCTCCTACACCCTGCATCTGAGTTGGGGTAGCCTGTGTGGAAGGGGAAGAGGAGGGTGTACCAAAGGATGAAGTAGTCTTTTGCAAGAGGGGTATCGGCGGCGACGTGATGGTGCGTCGAGGATTTGCAAACTGATCAGATTGCAAACCTGTCAGTGTTTCTCAAGAATTTACTACGCTGGTAAAAAGAAGATGTTTTGGCCAAAGTTTTGGCTAATGGTGTTGACATCATCACTCACAATGATGATGTCAGCATGCAGGTTGTCCAAATGAGGGAAAATTTGAAGAGATTATGCGCCAAAGGATGATGAATGCAAAGGTGGTGGTTTCGTGCAAAAGAACAAAAAAAGGTAAAAAACATCACCGTTTTCTTTTCAGCCCAAAATCCCTAAAAAATCTACATCTGAGAGGCGTTGTTTCATTTTCTGGAGCCTACAGGGCATGAAATGAGGCGGGAGTAGAAGCGATAGATAGGGTTTTTGCAAGAGCTTTGTGACAAGCTCTTACATGCCAAAAGTGGTGGTCAAATGGGGCAGTTGCATTCTCTCACGTCCGGGGAGGGTGGTATGTGCGACCTGAGTGAAGCTTCTAGGACCCTTCATAGACCCTTTCTCAATATCTCATGCCTCAACTACTACTAGAGGGGGTTGGGAAACCCTTGTCTGCCCCGTGGTGGTGGCGTGGTAATGCCGTTGCAAGGATGTCTCCGCTGCTTCAATCTGTTGCGGCGGTTCACCGTGGATTGGTGGGTCCTCCCAAGACCGTGGCTTTAGCTGTGGCTCTCAATGCTGCTCCCACTGCTATGTCTCTGCTACGCAGCTCAGCGAGGGATGCCTCACCGCTGTGATACCATGAGAAGATGCGTATAAAATTCCTAGCAACACAGCTGCTGACTGGGCGTCAGTGTCCCGTCAGACGGTGATAACAGTCACAAGTCGTACACACGACGGCAAGGGTCTGGCTAGGAAACACAAATCAGAGTGTCGTAATGCTTCAATAGCATTTGCAGAGAAAAATGAAGAATGACAGGTCCATGGCATAAGTACCTACCGCAGCGCACCGCGGGTGTTGCACGCGGCAGCACAAGGTCAGTCCTAAAACCTGCCAAAAACCACTGTTTTGGCCGTAACTCAGCGCAGACATGTCGTTGTCTAAACCTAGATGTGCAGAATCACAAGCCGGACGCTAAGACTAGTCACATGCATGTATCCGGCATCAAATGGTGGACACACAATGCAAAAACATGCAAATCGGGCCCACGACCATTCCACCGACAAACTCCTACGCGCTACAAAAAAACTGTAGGAGGTCTCTGGCAACATCCAGAGCTCTAGGATGGTCGTTGGTCAGCTCCAAGCTGGTGGTCCACCACCAGACGACGCACCGGTACCACCTGGGTCCGCATCAGGGATTTGCAAGGGCATGGACACGGCCGAGTGGTCACAATAAAGTGTACAGGTGGACAGGAACGTCACAAATCACAACACCGATGTCAAGGAATGTCTTGCAATTGGGATCGGGATGAAACATGGCCTCATACTTTGGATGGGGATTGAAGTGTTTGAATCTCTATCGCAAAGTGTCAACATGGCAATGCATGAACGTTGCAGAACTCTGCTGTGGATGATGTGGCAATGTTGTCTCGTCAAGTGACATACTAGCATGCGATGCGGATGTCGGAATATCAAAAGTCATGCAAAGAGAGACTCTTTGGGTCACATAACATCTACTAGCTTTGAAATGTACAATGAGATGGCTACCGACAAACACATCACAAAAAGCTATCACGGTGCATAGGAGCACAATAGCGCCACATGCGCCGTTGTCGTGGCGCGTGCGGTAGTGATCACTTTGCCCTAAAACTTGGCCCAAACCAGTTGTTCATGTCACAGCTCTACGTGCAAGCATCTGAATTAGGGTTGTTAAACTGAGACGGAGACGAGACTTCTCGATCTCAAACTCATTCTTTCCACTTTGGTGCAAGATGTCTCGTCCCGAGTACAGAAGACGATAAAATCTCGCTCTCATTTCGATTTGTAGTTTGCTCGTCTCGGTCTCAGTCACATTCGAGATAATCTCGCATGTTGCACCGTCACAAGGGGCAAGCAAAACGATGGATTGAGATGCCGAAACCCACCCACTTTGCGGTGACTTCATTCTGACTACAAGCAACTTTTTAAAACACAATTGGAGTCAAAATCTTTCACCAACCAAAGGCACACACACACTCCAAGGATAATACATCACTCAGCCACCTCGCCTGACAACTACAGGCCTTGACCACTGGGCACAAAACATCTCCACGACCTGCCGGCTGGTTGCAAGTGGTGGCGTTTGGCATGCATTGTATGTGATGTAGCCCAAGCCGTTCACGCATTGAACTCGAGCGATTGTGACAGTTATGGTAACTTATTGAAAAGTTATCTATGTCAGTTTAGTTTAGAATGTTCTCGTTGTCCCTCCATGACTGCTTCTAGACAATGTGTCGCACACTAGATCTGCCCGCTTTCTGTGATGACAGATCCAATGCGCAATTGGCCTTTACAACCTTGGCACACATGGCAGGGTCACTGAAAAAAGGGAGAACCTGTACTGCCGTACGGGATTCTTGTCCCGATCTTGCGCAACACATGACATGTCTCGATCTCGTCTCGTCTTGCGGGAGAGAGATCGAGATAGTCTCGTGGCGTGTGGTACGAAACAACGAGAAGAGAACAATTTGAGACAAGCGAGATCGAGACCGGTCTCAATCGCGATTTAACACCATTAATCTGAATGTAGAATTTTCTACATCTACAAATGGAGAGTCCCAAGCCGGACGCAACGACTGTACACATGTATAGGGCCGTTTAAACATGCAAAGGATGCAAACCGAGCTCAAAAGCGAGTCCACCGAGAAAATGCGGAAAAAAGTGCCGAAGATCACGGCAAACATCCGAGACGCCATGATAGTTGTGTAGCAACTGATGGTGTGCCACCACCCGATGATACTCGGGCGCCAACACGGTCCGTATCAAGGATCTCATTGAGCATGGACACGACCTAATGGTCATAGTAAGCTATAGAAAAAAATGTGGATGGTTCACATCACAACACTCTCCCATGAACTGATTGTATGCAATTCCATACATGTGCGTACTGGCACGAGTGTGTAACAAGATGCTCAATAGTACATACACATCTACACTTCAGTCTCAACCACCCTTAGGTAAGGGTCCGAGGCCGACACAACAAATGACCACCATGAACTTTCTGCATGCTTGTCCCTTAGTCATGAAGTCAACTTGCTGCATGTGTCTGCCGTTCTGGATGATGGGCATCACTCCACCAAATGATACACAGAGTGATGCTCAACAACACTATGATCCATGCATACAACCGTGAGTTCTCTATAATGAAAAGGGCATTCCGGTTGTTACAATGTAAAACGATGGAAGATATAGACTGACCAAGCTCATGAAATAAACGTTACAGCAACACGGTCTCAGTAGCCCCAGCACCTTGGGGGACATACTCTGCCCCTGATGAGCTATGCCCAATACAACCATGGTTGCCACCACACCACGACGCAACAGTTCCACCTAGCAGGAACACATAGCTTTCCAACTGTGCCCATCAGACACCCTGTCACTGTCTACATAGCCGATGACAGTAGAGTTCGATGTACAATGGATAAACCACTTACCACACCACTCGTACATGTGCATGGATCTCACCCAAGGGCACTATGTAAATAATGCAAGGAGGTTGTCTACAAAGGCAATGTTGGACCAAGTGGTTGTGGCCAAGTACACCAGAGAGCAAATGAGGTACATGTACGCGGACACGTCCACTATCTCCTTGAGCTGTTCGAAGTCCTCTACTTTTAGGATATCCTACCCATCTGGTGTAATGGATGTGGATGCTGTGGAAAACGCATTGAGAAGGTCCGTAAATCGCTCCTCCATAATGCTAGATTAGCATGCCTGATGAAGCAGGATATCCCGCCGTTGGCGGTCATGCACGATTCTATTCTAAGGAACAAAAGCCACAGGACCAAAGTCGTCCATCATGGAGGCAGCATGGAGGACTACCTCGGCCTCCTTTACGGCCTTCATCAAGGGAGACACGAATAGGATAGCAAACCACATAGATGAGCATGGCATTCAAGTGCTCAGTTGTCCTTCGGAGGAAGGGAACACATTTGCATAACCATGCACGTACCCGACACGAGTCAGTGTGCCTCTGATGTCATGCTTTGAGCACCGAGGTTACTGCTTGAGGCCGTACACAGGCCTTGCGCAAGAGCCAGATCTTGTCATCAACCACAAAGCCTGGTTGCTGGACCATATAGATATTCTCCTCTACAGTGCCATGGAGGAACACGATGTTCACATCCATGTGATGTATCTCCCAGCCATGTTGAGAAACGACTCGGAACAGATCATGAGTTTGGTCATATGGCAAATGGGTGCAAAGGTATTGGTGAAATCAACACCCTCAACTTGTGAAAACCCCTTGGCTACCTAGTGAGCCTTGTAGCAATCTAGTTGAGCCGTTGGGCTTCACTTTCTTGCGCAAGACCCACTTGAACTATATGAGTGGGTGGGCTTCCGCCTGGGTGGAAGGTCAACAAGCTTGTAGACGCCATGCTCTTGGATGCCTTTGAGCTGATTCTCACAAGCAACACGCGCCAATCTCTATCCTCAGCCAAGTGTGCCTCCTTCAACGAGCCTGAATCAAGCGCCATCAAGTGAGAGCTCTAGGTGGCTGAGACCTCAACAAAGAGTTCATCACGTGACTAAAAAATGCCATGACAATCGGGGTCCGAGAACCGTCGGGCCTCCAACCATTGGGAGATGCCAAGAAATACATACGTGCCATCCTCAGGTGAGATCTTGGACCCCTCTTGATCCTCATGTACCAAACACAGATGAGGGATCCCTAGACATGAGCGAAATAAAGGTCAACATGATGGCCGAACCACAGCTCATACAGTGTGACATGGACCGGCAGGAGATCGTGTGGGAGGCGGTTCCAGACCCATGTCATGTAGGAGAAGCCCTGAAAGGAAAAGGACTTGGAGAGACTGCACGGAGACCACATGGCACGAATTGCATCCTGCATGGTGTAGTTCTAGTGCTCAGATACAACGTTCTTCTTGGGAGTAGCATGGGCGATAAGCTGGTGAAAGGCATCGTGCTCAGAAAACAATCCATCCATATTGTCTAGGGATTCACCGCTACGATCCAAGTAGAAAATGTGGAGTGTGTGACTAGGGTTGCGTTCAACAATCATGAGCCACAGGTGGACCGCGAGGGTACTATTGTTCTTGTGGTGGAGGATGAAGAAACACCGCATCTGGGTGAGTCAGTCAAGGTGAAAACATATCGACCCTAATCTCAGAGGAATTCGACTGGGAGGGGACGCAAAAGGTCTGAGAAGAGACCAACCCCAACGGATGCAGTGCTAGAGAAATGGAGCCAGGACAAGTTCAGGACTGCATCCTCATCGCAGAAGAGGCAAGTGGTCTTGGATAACTTGTCAAAGGAATCCTCGTCAAGAGTGAGGATTGGTTGTACCCGAATGAGCGGTTGACGGTGTCGGAATGAGTTTGGAAACAATGTCTGAACTCATATAGCCTCATATAGCAAAGACAAAGATGAAGCAAGCATCATTGCTCAGGAGAAATGATACTAGAATGAACACGGGTGCAGCAAGGGATGAAGGGGATGAGATAGACTCAGGGCTACAAGAAGAAAGTTATAGATCATCGATAGCTAAGGTTAAGAGTACAATGGCGTGAGCGTTGCAAGAAGTCATCATGGCACAGTGAGAAGAGTACTCAAGAAAAAAGACCCATCTTGATGCATGCACAACCAAAGATCAGGCTAAGCTCAAGATCAGGAACAAAAAGTACATAAAGAATGTACAAGGGGCCAGTCAAACCATCAAACATTACAAAAGAAAACCTTGGATAGGCATGAACTGATCATGTACGCATGGGAAAAAAAGATGCAAAAAGACCAGGGATTTCAAAGTCACTACATCGACAAGTCATGTGATGGGTGGCACTGGAGTCGATGATCCACGTTCTACTTGCATCATGACCTATTGTTGAAACAAAAATAATGGGCCACAAAGCACTCAGCCTCTGCTAGATTGTTAGCAGAGGATTCGAAACGATGATCAACAACACAAATATGTGACTCTTCAAGCCGGAGTGTAGTGTGATGTCCATTGTCACCACAAGCTGGCAAAGTCTCTCCACAAGCATCATCACGAGCAAAGAACACAACGGGACAATCTGTCTGTGGACAACATGAATGTGACAAGACAACTGTAATCCCCGAAGTGTGTTTTGCCAGCAGCTGACAAAGCTCCTCCATGGTGCGATCCCGTTGGTCTTGGTAACTGCTACTCCACGGGGATGTCTCTGCTGCTGTCATTGTTGTGGCGCGACCAGCCTGTGTGGCATCGGAAGATGTCCACTACACGTGTGCCACCTGGAGGCTGTGTGTGATCCTCCTCTAGTCAAGGGCCTGCTGGCACGCTGCCTAGCGCTGAGCATCCCAGAGTTGTAACATTGGACAGGACGTCCAGTACCACAACTCGCTGGCTGCTGTTGTTGCTGTTGTTGACTCCTACCATGGTTTTTTTCACTCCTTTCCTTGAGTGGCCACTGCAATGTCCTGGATTTGGCCAATCTGGGTAGAACGAGAGGAAGAAGAGGTAGTGGAGACAGCACTATAGAATTGGGACAGGGGTGTTGGAGGAGTCGTAATAACTGTCACAATGGGCAAACTCTCCTCATGCATGTGTGTTGCCTCCCAGGCCAATTTCGTCTCAAAGAAGCATTTCTGGGCCCACGGGAGGAGCTGGAGGAACTCCAATAGCTTGGATGTTGTGACACAATCAAAGCCAGAGAAGAGCCGAGAGTGCTCCATATGCACCTTGATCATGACAGTGTCAAGTTTCCGCAGTTGCGAGTAGACACCAGACCCAAGGCAGATGTAGATGCGCATGATGCGCCTTTACTAAGAACCTGCAAGCTCACATGCTCCATGAGGGGAGGAGTGAAACTCATGGAGGTGGCCCACGCTAGTCACATGGGTCTCTGTGATGAACAAGGCCAGGGCCAACTCACAGTTCCGGCGAGGATCTGTTCTGGCTCTGTCCCCTACTGAGCACATGAAAGGGCAGAAGCAAAAACTGTCTCCTGCAACACCACACATGGGAGGCTTCACATAACTCTAGCAGCTGCTAGAACCACGCAATTGACAACGATCTACAACTGGTTGTGGTAGTAGGGCTAAGCGCTCTCTCCATCTGCACACACCTGGAAGAGGACCTTCCACCAATTGAAGTCTGTGTCGCTGTCATAGCCGGGTGGTGGAGTGGCAAAGTCCTGTGCATACCGTTCTGTAAAGAAGGGCGACCTCAAGCTCTGGTGGTAGTTGGTGCGGCACCAGAAGACCACCATCGTATGGAAAACCCGGAACGAAGAATGTGCTGGCTCTTGTGAGGGGTCATGATGACGTGATGGTACCGGTGTGATAGGCCGTGATGCCAGACGCATCTAGCAAAGCCGATCCTCAAGCACACGGATTTCATCAATGTGCTTGTCTACATTTTCATCCTCAGTCTCCCGATCTTCATTGAGCCTGGACGAAGGCTCTTGTCTAGCACAGGTGTGAAAATTGGATGGCTTAGTCGATGGTGTACCTCCAGCGGCTATACCTCGTGTCTCCTGTGAAACCATTGAGTGACCCCCGGTCAGGTCACAGAGCTCCTGAAGCGCACCGGTTTGCCGCTACTACTTTCAGCTCAGGTTGTCCTAGTGTTCGTGCATATTCTCCTACCCACGCTAGAGATCATCAATTGTCTGAGATAGTGGGCTAATCAACCTTGACACGGAAGATGCAGAGGGGTCTACCAGCTCCTTTCTCTTGCCACCACCTGGCTCCATATACACCAGTCGGTATGAGCCAAACAGTCAAAGTGGTGGAAACGCCGGCCAGAAAAAACGTACTGGCCAAGATATTGGCTAAGTCAATGTTGACATGAAAAAAATAGTTCCTCTACTAATGTTAGCAGGGGCGCGCTGATGTGAGCAAGCAAAATGCTGATGTCAACAGGGTCTGAACCTTACTGACCCTCTTCTGAGAGGTTTTTTCCCTTCCCTTTTTCATTACAAATTCTGCATGACATCGCGCAATGCACCAACAAAGTGGATACCATCCGCAACACCCCTGCTGACCTGATTGGTCCATACTCCCTCATTATTGTTTCCAAGACCATCACTGGTCACAGTGTCAGAAGTGCTACTATTCAGTTCAATCAGCTCTACATGCATGGTGATTAGATGGCTGATGCCTATTGGGCATGCAACCTTATGCTTGTTCAAGAGCTTGGTTGGACTCCACCTGGTTTGCTCTCTCCTTGCTTGTCCATCATCACTGGTCTCATCAACAGTCTGTCCAATCGCTTCATGCACGTTGAAGTTGCTCAGCTTGAGCGCCTTGCTGTGGAGCACATCCCTCTTGAGGATCCTTGAGGCATTGGTACCCATAATGAGTTCATTATTGTTTGGTTAGAAATTTCATTTAGAGATGTTTTAGAAGAGCACCTCCATCGCTCTGCATTGGCTGCAGCCACAACAGCTGCCACATCCTCCCCAGTATCTTCCACTCTGTTGTCAACTGCTGTCATTGCTCGATCTCCTATTGGGGCAGCTCATGATTCCCAAAGCACAGGCCATGGTCACACTGGCGGCAGTCTGGGTGGTGGCTGCAGTTGGTGTGGTAAGGGTATGGGGAAGGCCACAACCCCTTCTCCATCGTCAGTTTCTTGTGTAGTCACATGCTGGATTTTGCAATTGAGACATCCACCTTGGTTCTTGATGGCATTGACGTCAACAGGCCCTGGCCCGTACACCATCTTCTGACCCAACCGTATGTATTAGGTTGTTCTACGTTGGTCTCACTCCGCACGTAACTTCACCACCTCCACCACGCCAGTATGACATACTCCCTCCACCATTCTCGGATGGACTCTAGTTCTCAACCTGGGAGGTTGAACCTAGTGTTTAGACTCAGGGAAAATTCATTGGGTAGTATTACTTTACTTCCGATGCTGATTCCAATGTCACTCGTCTTCCCTCCACGCTTGTGCATGTGGTACACACTCTCAGCCCTAACGCAATGCCGTACCTTACAAATTAGGCTGGTACTAACAGTTCCAACCCCACTCGCACCACCCCTGCTGATCTTGTTTTGGCATGGTCGCTCATCCACCGCTACTCAATGGTAAATTGTTACAATACTGAGGGCTAGCTGACTTTCCACTTCAACATTCTCCTATGCGTGCTGATGAGAGAGTTGATGCATATTGGAGCAGAATCTTCCACATCCTCCGCAATGTTGGCAATGTTACTCCTAACATGCTCACTACCTTGCTAACTATTGTATGTCATCTTGGAGCAATTCGGCCTTTACGATGTTCTTCCCGTTGAGCTCAAGCGTCCCCCTGTCAAGCCGGTGCTGCATAACTCATCCCTTGTGCTGGAAAATTAGCATACTTTATGCAAAAAAGTTGCATACGATATGCTTTAAACTGGCAAAAAAAGAAAGTGGCAAAATTTCGGTCAGAGCTCGGCACGTGCCTTGGGTGAAAATAGTAGGAGGGTCAGGAGAGATGTCGCAAATCTCTATCCCGACCCTCCGTCTTAACCTATCTTAATCGCTACCCTACTCGTTGGCAAGGCCAGTTACATATGTTAAGAGTCGAACACGCTCATGTGCTTGCCGTTGCAATGCAACTGGCAGGATTATGCGAATTGCGTCCTTACATTCTGGAGTTTTTGTGCAATCAGAACTGGCGGTCTTGATGGCAAGAAGTGGAGCGATCAAGGGTGGGAGCGAGAGGTCCGCTCGGAGGCCGCAGCTGACGTGGCAGTTGCAGAGCTTCGGAGACCAAGAATCAGCCGGAGGACCGGAAGGTCACTGGCCAAAAGGAAGAGCTGACGGTGAGATGGTGTGATCGTACCCGTCCAGCGAACAAGAGTTTGAGCGAGAGCTCCGGTTGACATTGTCAAATGGAAGATTGATGGAGGATGGAGCTTCTCCAAAAATCCGGGCGATCTCGCCCGTGGATCGCACCGAGGGTGCTGGACATTACCTAACCTTGGTCGCTTGACGTCAAGGAACATTGACCAGCGTCCGGAATCACCGTTTGACTGAGGAAGTGAAGACACAGGTGTATGGTACTGCCAACACTTGTACAAATTCTGTATTTCCTATTGCTTAGTACTACTAAAAGGTAGTCATCTTCTTTTGATTGAACCGTGTGTAGTTGACCAAATCAAATGTTCTTGGTACCATTGGAAAGCTATGGTCATGAAATTTGTGTCTTGCTCATTTATGTGTGCTCTTGAATCAAGTACAGTGAGAGACTGGCAAGACAGTGCAACTGACGTGTGTCACTTGTGTATACACAAGAAGAAATAGTATGTTGGGTTTTTCAAAAATAGACTGAGAGGCTGCTCCTTTTCTTTTAAATTTCTCCACATGCAGGAAAAGGTCCTGGAGGATTCTCATTCTAACACCATGGTGTTGGAGAATTCATAGTATCCCAATCACTAGTAAAAAAATTCAGAATGTATTTCTGTCAAGACCTCATATCCCGAAGAAGTCGCGTTTCTACAAAGGCAAATATCTCCTTGCATTCAATAAGATTCACCTTTGTAGAGAACGGAATCCGCAATAGATAGTCCACCAAGTACCGTTAAGTGCAAACCAGGGCTCCCCTAACAGATGCATCCATGCCGCACTGCGTAAGGCAAGTTAAAAGAAGCAGCTGCTCCTGATTTTCTTGTCGTTTTCTGTCTATACGTGGAGGATGTTCATTCTCTCCAATGATTGACCGAGACCAGGTCAATTCATTCTGTTCACCTTTGGTTCTGCGGCCCTTGTCACTGTATCTCTACTCTGCCATTGCTCACTCTTTACCAACCAATCTTGTGCATCGTTGTACTTCATCACTCCGCTCCTCCACTGAGCTCTCCAGGATATCAGTGCCTGCCTTCTACATTGTCTCACTATGCCCTTGTATACCTCATACTCCAGCGCTCTAAATCATGTCTTGCACTTGCCAGTAACCGTTTTTGGCTAATTCCCTCTCCTTGCAATTGTCTTTCCACATTTTTCACTTGTTCTCCTCTGCATTCTGTTGCTTCTACCTGCTTCTTCCCATTTTTGTGTTGCGCATCTACTTCTTATGACATGGCATAGAATCTTCAGACAACATCGCCTGATGCCTCCTGAACATGTCTTTGCGTCCTCTCCTGCATCATTGTCTGCTAGTTCTGGACCTCTCCCTGACTCATCCTGTCAATGTTCCTGCTGCCTGCCTCTTACCTCTACACCTGCCTCCGTTTTTTTGGCCGTGACGTCAAATCCAATCCATCGCCAATCCATCATTTGTCCAAGCATAACAGTTTTGTCTTGCATCGTAGCACCCAAGTCATCTTCTGCCCCAAGTTCGCTTGAAGTTTTCTTTCTCTTTTTGTTCTGATTTGTGCCTTTGCATCTTGCATCTATTACTGTCAACTAACCTTATCTTATATAACTCAAGCTCTCAGCTCTTCTTGCACCACCACCTCTCATCCTCATGACTTCGTGGGAAAGTCACTCATCTACTGCTGTTGCTTATCCTCAAAGTGCCATTTGTCTTGCCTCCTTTTAGAGCCGTCGCATCAACTCTAACCTGCTCCATTTCTGTCACCTTCATCATCTCTTTGCCCTTTGCCTCCTTGTTGCGTCATCCTTGCGCATTGCCTTCTTGAGCCGCGTCCGCGTTGTCGAAGCCCTCCAGCTCCTACATTGTATGCATCTGCTCCATTAGCTCCATTAGCCTCATCAGCTTCATTAGTACAAAAAACATAATCTTTCATCATTATCAGCTCACAGCACGTGAATTTTCCCCTGCACCCATACCTTCAGCAGTCAGCAATCAACTATTAGCAGCTTGGTACTCAACATCTGCACGTATCATTTCCTGCGCTAGAAATCACCTGCATACACGCCAGCAATATCAACCTGCGCACCTGGTTTTACCCCTGTTCACGAGGATTGATCTCCACTCCTTTTACCATCATCCTCCGTCATCTTTCTCTGCTCACACACATGGTTTTTCCCTTGCACCCACGCTAATCTTCTATGAGCATCATCTTCTTGTGGCTGGAGCTAATTTCCAAAGGTCTTGCCCCTGGAATTGGGTATCTACCATCTTGCTCAATGTTCAGCTAGCAAAAATGTACCGGTGTAGCCTCTGGCAGCAAGCCTGAGGTGATTAGCCTACTCCTTCATCTTCTACACGTGCTGCTTCCTACCTTAGCAGCAACCTGCATCCACGCCACCAAACATCAGCCTTACAATAATCAGAAGCATCAGCATCCGCATGTGGTCATTGAAGCTTTAGTGGGTAGAGATTCGGTTGGTTTGGTTTGATTCAGAAGAGCACCATTCCAAGCTGGACATCAATAGTAGAGAAATTCTGCAAATTATGGGCTCCGCACCATTGTTCAACCGAATCTCTACACACTACTCAAAAATCATCATAAGAACCTTCCATACATGTGGAAAAAGCTCCTGGAGCACTGCGGGTGGTTGGTCAGTACCAGATTTGGAGGCAGATGCGGGCATCGAATTGAGCCAACCATGAAAGGATTCCCTCAACCTTTCCCCTCTCTTGTTCACTCTTCACCACCAACTCGTGTGCATCTCTTCACTTCATCGATTTATTCCTTTGCTCAGCTATGCAAGGCGTCCCTGCCTGCCTCCTATCGCGTACTCCAGTGCACTACCTCATGTCTGTCGCCTGCATGCGTCCGTTTCAGGTGAACTCCCTCCCCCTACACTTACCTCTCCACCCTGTCTCTCCTGTGCATTCTCCTGCTCTACGTGCATCCGTTTCAGGCGATATACCTGCATCTGTCTGTGTCTAATTTTTCTGACAGACAAGAATCAAGAACCAGCGCTTCCATTGCATGTCGCTTCTGCTATCACAACTTTCACCATGCTATTCTTGTGCACTTTTCTGACCTCAGCAGCAGCCAACCCTGCTCAGCCGTCTTCCCCTTCTTTGCCCAACCAGGGCCAACGACAAGAAGGGCAAGGGCAAGTGTAAGGGAAAAGGGGAGCTAATCTCAACCTCCTCCTCTTTCAACTCATTTCCATCCTTGTGCTGATCTTATGGCCCTAGCAAGCACTCGGCCCTCAAGTGGGCCAAGTCAGCCTCCTCCTCCTCACATTGATCCTGAGGATGGGTGCCTCAGTGAGAACAAGCGTACCCTTTTGGTCCACACTACCGGGTAGTCTGTTTTTGGTGCTGCCAAGGGGCAGTCCCCCTTGACGTGTCCCGAACAGCAGACATCCTCTATTGCGACCTACTTCACAATTATCACACCATCGTTATTGACTCGTTGTACATGGGGCTGGTAACCCGCCTATATCGAGTCGCCATCCTTGACCTAGGTTCTGCCATAGTTGTACTCGATGTGTCCGTCTCAGCATTTTCTAGTACCGCTCGCCTTCCCTGCCTGCCTCCATGTTCATGCGTGCATGCTGGAGTAGTCTCTTCAGTACCTCCTCCACCTTCCTGACCAAAGAGGTGAGAGTGGTACCATCGAGTCAATGGATATTGGTTGTCGATTCATTGATGGTGCGTCGTTATGCTCAGATTTTTGGGTCCTTCACTGACGCCATCCGGTGGATGAAAACTTAAAAATCCAGAACCTACCATTGTCATCTAGCTGCTTGAAGCCTATCGGTTGTCTATTCCTTGCCAATACTTGTTACAAATTTTCCGAGTTTTTCCATCTTCTTTCCCATGGCCTCTGGACCTTTGACTCAAGAGGCCCTCATCATATGATGTCTATTCGTGACTCCTTCATCACCCTTGGCCGCAGCAAGTCAATGCACTTTTTGCGCATTGGCGCAAGTCAACTGATGTCAATTCAGTGTGCTGGTTTCGTCCGTATCTTTGTACATTATTACACTGGTACACTGTTTTTTTCTGAAATCCTCATTGAGCCCGCCCTTCAGATCAGCCTGCTATCTATCGCTGCTGTCATGTGCGATCAGAAGTATTGTGCCCTGCTTGTTTCTATTCCCATTCTTTTGTTGTTTTCTCTCTCGTGCATGTTTGTTGTTCTTTTGTTTGTGCACTGCCTCATTGAATCACACTGTGACCTCTCGGTTGGTGTCCATGCTTGTGCAGACGACTGACTGGATGGACAATGATGCCGACGGGACGCTGTTCAGTGGAGTGGACGTATTGCCGTGAAGCTGAGTGTGTGGTTCTCCTCCTCCTTGCGCTTCTGACACTACATCCTCATGTGACCATCTCCATCGGAAGCAACCCTTGGCTGTCACGTAATCAGTAGTCATAGATGGCTCTCAGGAGCAGTGCAGCCGGCGCCTGAGTTCAGACAGCCGTAACTCCTTGTAGTTGTTTTTCTTGCTGATTCTGACTGCACGACTACGTTCGCAACGTGGCTGTTTTTGTATCATCCAGGTTTCAGGCAAAACGGACAACGCCCGGGTTTTGGGCTGTCTCGTGTCTGGTAGGGCTCACTTAAGAAATTCTGCAAGACATGATAATGCTAGGATTTTCCTGGTTGGCTGGTGTTCTGAGTAACAATTCTTATAGAGCTGAGGTAACCCCTCTCAGTTCTAACCTTACGGCTAGAACCAACAGGGGTCTTAGTTAGTTTCTCGTTCTTCATTCGTAATCAGTCATTGCTTCATTGCAGTTGCTTTCTGGAGCCAACTCTGGTGCGCGTACTTCTGAGGAACAAACCAGGGCTCTCAGACTTAGACTCTAATGTAGCAGACTCAGGGGGCAGACAAACCAATGAGTGTGGGTTCCTGCATGCCGCATAAACAACGATACTGTCCCAACCTGGAAACTAGACAGTTTCCTTTTCTGGTATCAGAGTCGTAACGCAGGAGACGCAGCAGAAGCAATGGCATACAGGTTCTTGACTACGCCGGCGGACCTCCCATGCATGCCAATGCAAGGGAAATGCTACCGGATTTTTCCAGCAGCAGTAACCTGCCTGGTGGCAGCGTCAAATGGTGCCAGATTTTCTTTTCGGTTGCTCTGTCCCCCACATGTCACATAGAGAGGTGATCCGCCAGCGCAGCAATGTTACAGAACTTCCTGGCGATGACACACATGGTGACGTCAACCAGGGGAGTGAGTGACCCGCAACAGCAGCAGCAGCGGCAGGAGCTGCGGCAGAAGAAGCAATACTAGTACCACCAGCAGCAGCAGCAGCGGCAGGAGCAACAGTAGCGGCAGTGGCAATTGTAGCAGCGGGATCTGTAGCGGTAGTAGCAGCAGTACTAGTTGCAGAAATAGCTGTGGCTGCGGCATCAGCGGCAGTGACCGTAGTGGTAGCAGCAGTAGCAGCAACAAGAACTGCAGCGGCCACAGTAGCAGCAACGACCACAGCAGCGGCGGCAACAACGGTTGCAGCAGGGGAAGCAGGAGCTGCAACAGTGGGATTAGAAGAGGCGACAACACTAGCACTGGCGGCAGCAACAGCGGCGGCAGCAGTAGCTGCGGCGGCAGTAGCAGAGCAGTCGCGAGTAGTTGCGGCCGCAACTGCACACGCGCACAACAGAAGCAGCAATGAGCGTAGCAGGGGCAGCCACAGCGTTATCAACCATTGTTGTTGCCCCCATTAAAGCCAGCGGGAAGCTGCCTTGCAGTTTTGCATGGGCAAGAGAGCTTGCTGCCGGACAAGCTCATGGTGGCAGCTCGCTGAAGGACAAGCTCGCAAATTGGCGGACCCGCCGATCGACGAGCTCGTCCAATCGACGAGCTCACCAAGGATCAAGCCAGGAAGCAAGAGAAAAAAAAAGGGAGAGGACAGAGGGGTCCATGGGTGGGGAACTCGAGAAACCCAAGAAGGGGTAGCACACGGTCCCCACAGTTCAGTGCGCCACAGAAACAAAAAAAAAACAAAGAAGGGGACAAAGGCAACCAAAACACACTCAGGTTCTGCACCAGTAGCCACTGTAGGAACCGTAGCAGCGGCAAGGACAGCAGCAATAATAGTAGCAGCAGCCACAGAAACATCAGCAGGAGGAAAAACAGCAAAGAAAATGTCCAGCCAGGACAATGCCATTGGCACGCAGGACAGCTCTATACACCCCCTTGCTGCAGACCCCATACCAGATCTGTGGCGCCAGGTAGATCAGCTGCGCCGGATGCTTGCCGCAACCAGCACCAGCTTGACTGTCCTTCCTGGACAATCTGGTCTAGCTATGAGTGCGGTAGCCTAGACAGCAGCGTAACATCAGGTGTAGCAACGGTAGTAGACAGTGAGTAGTGTTCTAGGAGTTGGTGCGGCCGGCCCCTCTCGGTGGAAGGACTTCGCGCTGCCTCCACGGGTACTAATTGGAGATGAGTAGTTCCATTCCTAGAAACTACTCTACTCCATCTGGATACAAGGGGAGGGTCTGTGGCCGTACTATACTCTCCCACATGACGATGCCGTCCCGGAGCAGGCGTTTGAGATGGGCCGTACGGTCCACGCACTCATCCTTGCCACACTGGATGCTGATCGCACTGTCCTGGAGCCGTTCCTTGGTGACAACGTTGGTGACACTAGTGCTGATCCTGGGCAATCTTGGGACACGCTGATGCGACCGTATCACACCTCCGGCCAGGCAACTGTCAGCCGCCTCCTGAAGGAGTTCAACTCCCTTTACATGAGGGAGTCCGAGTCCTTCACCGCCTATTGGCTCCGCACGTAGGATATCTTACGCCACCTCAAGTCAGCCGCGCCTCCCCCCCTCCCCTCCCCCCGCTTGTTGCCCTCCTCACCATCAAGAATGGTGCCACCCCTGAGTTCACAGACATTTTCATCCCCTATGGCCTCTCCATCCTTGAGGCGGTGGCGGCCTCGGGGACTTTGATGACCTCAGCGTACGACCTCTTCCATAGTGTCGAGGAAGACCACAGGGAGACACACCTTCAGCGTAGTAGGTCCTCGGCGACCATAGCTGCCACCTCCTGCAGTTCCTCCATTCCTTCCCCCGGTACTCCTACCTCAGGCAGTGCCAAGGGCAAGGGCAAGAAAGGCGGGAAGATCAAGAGAAAAGGGGACCAATCTTCTTCTGGTGGCAGTACCATGACGTGCCACAACTGTGGCCAGATAGTGCACGGGTGGTACACGTGCCCCATAACGACTGACGATACCTGTGTCGTCACCGCCACGACTCTCCCTTCCTCCACGTAGCTGGCTCTTCAACCTCAACCATAGCTTCTTCCATCTCTTCTCCATCTACAGTAGTAGTAGAAGTATGCTCCACCACAGCCATAGCCGTATGCACCACCTCTTCAATAGCAGTAGTATGCTCTGTCCCAGCCGCTATACTACCCCTACCTAAGTCCCGATGGAACTCGTCTCCCCCTTGTAGAGCCACAACCATGCAGTCCGTGGCACCCATCGACTCCGCTACTCGGGTTCGCTAGCTGTAGAGCTTCATCACCACACAACTCTGCATCTAACATCCTCCCTAGGAAAGTACGAGTTGTATGACTGCTAGCCAAGAGGTCTCCCTCTGCCAGACAAAGACCGACCTTCGAGGTGATATCGGGGAAGCCGCCTGTTGCTCTTCGGAGCCGGCGTTAGATGACGTTGCGTGGTTGGATGACTGGCATGATTATTTTGCGTCTATCCCATATGCTCAGCTTGCGACCTCCGTTCCCCTTTCCATATCCTGTTTCATCGTGCATTGTAATGTTACCTCCTCGGTCTGCGACCCTAATGATACCTGGATCATTGACTCAGGTGCCACGCATCACATGACGTCTTGTCGCCAAGTGTTCAGTATGCTCGGTCCCATTGGCAATGTTCACAATGCATGGACGGGAGGATCCACACAGATCTTACCAGTCCGTGGTGTTGGATTTGTTTACTTTCTTGGTCCTTCTGGTGACATCTTCGTGACCAATGTACTGTATGTGCCTGGTTTGGAACTCAGCCTCTTGTTTGTCACATCTCTCAACCTCATGAGCGTGGAAGTCCGACTCTTCTGTGGCATTGGCACTGTCTCACCTTGCCTGTCTGGTCAGATCATGTTTTGTGCTGTCTGTCGTGATAACCTCTGGAACGTCACCCGTCTCCCTTCCTTCGTGCCTCCTCCCTTGTCCGACACTACCCAAGTGTTTTTCACCAGTGTTCTTTCCTCCCAGCATGTCCACCTTCTCCATCGTTGCCTTTGCCACGTGCACTCCGATGCTTTCGATGTTATGCTCAGCACTCGACCCGCGCTTGGATCCCTCCACATTTGAGTGGTCTTGTCGTACCAAGTGCATCGACTGCGCCCAAGGCAAAATGCACCGCTCCACTTACCCTGCGTCCTCCTCTTGGGCTACTCACCCGTTGGTGCTCGTCCACTCAGACCTCATGGGCCCTTTACCGGTCGTGTCTGTTCTTGAAGGCGACCAGTATGTACAGAACCTCACGGATGACTACTCTTGCTACCATTGGGCCATTTGTCTCCACCGAAAGAGTGACGTGGCCTCTGCCATCTGTGCCTGGCACCTTGCGGTCGAGCGCAAGTGTGAACGTGCCCTCTGTCGCTTTCGGCCTGACCGCGGTGGTGAGTACATGGGGGACATGTCTACCTATCTCGCTCGTGATGGGGTTCGTCATGAGACCGCCACCCCCAAGACACCACCGCAGAACACTGTCTGTAAGCATTGGAAGTGCACCATGGCCGATACTATTCGTACCATGTGTGTCAAGTCTAGTCTGTCTGACAGTTTCTTCTTTGAGGCCATTTTTTGCATGACCCAGGTGTGGAACCCCATTCCCCATGGTCCCCTTCCCTGCTAGGCCATGTAGTACGCGTTGCGGTGCGGTCAGCGGGCCGATCTTTGGTCTGCCCATGTCTGGGGGTGCTTGGTCAGCGTTTGGCTCATGGAGGACTAACGGGATGGCAAGCTTACCCATTGCGGCCATCTTTGCACCTTCGTGGGTGTTTAGCGCCAATCTAAGGCTTGGCGCTTCTAGGACCCAGTCCGGCATAGCATCGTTGAGTCCCGCGATTGCCTATTATTTGAGGACCTTTTCCCTCGTGACCTCCCTCGCATGTAGTCTGAATCCTCTCTTCTCCTGTCACCGTCGTCTTGTTGGGGAGATACTTGCCGCACCGTTGCTCTGGCCCCAAAGGCAAAGGTCGTCCCGCCTGCATCAATGCCCCCAACAACAGATGGCCCGGATGTTCTTCCCTTACCATTCACTTCGTCGAGCGGTTCCCAAGCCGGCGATGCCGCGCACAGGTTGGAGACAGTCTTCTGCTTAGTCACTAGCCCAACAAGAATCCCCGACTGACCCTTCTGCCTCCGATGCACCCGCCCCCATGGGTCCATCTGTGCCTAGCGGTACCCCGACATCGGAGCTGGCGCCTTCCCCCACCTTGCCACCTCGTCCTTGCCGTGCTCCCTCTACCGTCATTGGCACCTCCGCGCACCAGGTATACACCCGTGCTCCCTGTGGCATCTTACAACCACGTAAGACGGCGCCTCCCCCGAGTCCTTGCACCAGGACCCTACGTCCAGCCTCTAGCACACCCATGAAAAAACCTTTCTCCCCTCACACTTTTGTGAGTAGTGATCCTGGCATCAAGGTCCTTGGCCTGAAGGCCCTTGGCCTTATTGCTCAGGAATTCCACCCAGGCTCGGCCCTGGGCTACGTTCTCATCTCCTAGGAGCATTGCCGTGCGGTCTCTGCCACCGTGGCCCGGGCCCCTACAGGACTTTACGTCGTCCGTGTGCTAACAGCACGGCCTTCCCCATAGGCACCCAAGCCGTAGAGCCTACGTGAGGCCCATGCGGCTCCCGATGCAGACCAATGGGAGGCTGCCTGTCGAGAGGAGCTCGCTGCCATGAAAGAGCACGTAGTGTACGAGCTCGTGGAGCTTCCCCTTGGCCGCAAGGCCATCAGGGCAAAGTGAGTTTTTCATCGGAAGTGGAAGCCAGATGATACTCAGGGCAAGTACAAGGACCGGCTCACCACCAAGGGCTTCTTTGAGGTTGCTAGAGTGGACTACAACCAAGTCTTTTCTCTGGATGGCCGTTTCACCACCAGCCCTGCACTCTTCAGCCTAGTCGTACAACATACTTGGGAGATCCACCAGATGGAGGTGAGCAACGCCTTTCTTCACAACGCTCTCGATGGCGAGGAGCTCTACATGGTGTAGCGCCGTGGCTTTGAGGACGGGATGGGCCATCTCTGGTGACTGCGAAAGGCCTTGTATGGCCCAAAGTACTCTCCTTGGTGCTGGAACATCGAGATCAATCGCACCCTTTTCAAGGGCGGATTCATCTACAGCAGTGCAGACCCGGTACTCTTCATCAATCCTAATGCAACTCCCTTTGTTGTGATCCGCGTCTACATAGACAACCTACTCATCATGTCTCCCGACCTCGCTACCATTGAGCGAGTAAAGGAGTTGTTGAAGGTGACCTACAAGATGAACGGTCCCGGGTCAGCGCGAGATCGCGCTCAATTTCCATGCCTAGTGTTTCTAGGCATGAAAATTGAGCGCGATCTTGCACACGAAATCTTGCAGAACATCAGGCAGCGTATGTCCAGACGCTGGCCGACCACTTTTCCGATCTTCTTACGACTGTCCCCAACACCTGCACCCCAATGACCCCAATCGGGTAGGCAGAATTGAAGGCTACTGACGCTAGCACCTTGGATATAGCCTTGGACATCACGACATTCCTCTGCGTCATCAGGTAAATCATGTTTCTTGCCACCACTACACATGCAGACATTGCCTTCGTCATGACTTTCCTCGGCCAATTATCACAGGCCCCACACCAGCTGCACCTTGATGCAGTTGTCGGCGTGTTGCGGTTTGTGGTCTCCACTCACGCCGCGGTCTCACATTCCGTCGTGAGTCGTCCGTGGTGGCCATGGGCTATACTAACACCAACTAGGCATAGAGCTCAGATGGAAAGAGCCGCACTAGTTGGATCTTTCTCATCGGGGGCACGACACTGTCATAGGGTAGCAAGAAGCAAGGGTGTGTGGCACGCAACACAAGAGAGGCCGTGTATGTAGATTTTTGCCCTGGTGCATGTGAGGCTGTGTGGCTACGTTGCTTGTCGAGTGAGTTACATCAGCCTGTGGTGTCCATCATGTTCTATTGTGACAACGAGAGTGTCGTTGCAATTGCCGACAATGATGGCATCCATCATGCACACATGAAGCACATCAATGCTGAGTATCACTACATTCATTCCTTGTTACATGAGGGCAGCATTCACATCGTGTGGGTTGAGACTGTGAAGCAGTTGGCTGTTTTACTCACCAATGTGCTGAAGCGCAACTTGTTCAAGAAGGCTGTGAGTATGGTCTTATTGCTACCCTGAATGCATGTTGTGTGATTCTTTCGCTTGCATAGGTTCTCATCACTCTTCTTCGTTGCACATGTGATTTGTCACCTTTCGCCCTTGTACTTAGTGTTGGGTCATGAAGCATAGGGAAGCATTACTTGTGCATGTTCATGTACACTGATGCCTTTGGGTCATGGGGGAGTTTTGTTTTATCCGTGCACTGCCTCACTGAATGACACAGTGTCCTCTCAGTTGGTGTACATGCTCATGTAGACGACTGACTGGATGGACGCTGATGCCGACGGGGGACTGTTCAGTGGAGTGGACGTGTCTTCATGAAGCCGAGAGTGTGGTTCTCCTCCTCATCGTGCCTCTGAAACTACATCCTCATGTGACTAGCTCCATCGGCAACAACCCTTGGCTGTCACGTCATCCGTAGTTCTAGATGGCTCTCAAGAGCAGTACAACTGGCGCTTGAGTTCGGGCAGCCGTAACTCCTCGTAGTTATCTTTCTTGCCCATTCTGATTGCACAAGTGTGTTTACGACATGGTTATTGTGGTATGGTCCAATTCTTAGGCAATAGGCAATGCCGGGGTTTTGGGCTATCTGGTGTCTGGCAGGGCTCACCTAGGAAATTTTGCTAGACATGATAATGCTAGGATTATCCTGGTTGGCTGGCTCTCTGAGTAACAAGCCTCATAGATGTAAGGTGAGGCTAGAATTGAGAGGGGTTTTAGTTAGTCGCTCATTATTTACTCCTAATAAGTCATTGCTTCATTCCAACTACTTTTTCACACTAACTCTAGCACGTGTATTCTGAGTAAAAAACCAGAGCTCTCACACTTAGACTCTAGTGCAGCAGACCAAGGGGGCAGACAAAGCAATGAGTGAGTTCATGCACGCTGCATTAACAACGTTTTGTGCCAACGTTTTGTGCACTAGACAGTTTCATTTTTATGTTGCCCCTTTTTCTTCCCACTACGGACATGACCCTTATCCACAATCGCTCCTACCACATGCATACACCTGAAATCTCCAGCATACTTCCGAAGCATTCTATCCTTTGGCTTGATGATTCCCCTTATCCATTGTTGTTTTTTGTCTCACATCTCTCACTTCTACTCCAATGTGTCCTCCCGGTTTGTGTACATTGGCGTGCAGATGACTGACGGCGAGACGCGGCGCTGATGGAGTGTGGTCCAGTGGAGCCGACGCACACTGAGGCCTACACGCAATTTGCTGAAGCCTCCTCCCTCCTTTGTGCTCAGCTCCATCAGCATATGTCCTTGGCAGTTGTGCCGCCGGCAGGCACTGTCGCTGCATATGCTGCTTACACACGTCCAACGCTGTGTCTGACTACACTGTTGCATTCGCAGAGTTATGTTATGCCTAGGGTCCACTTATCATGATTTTCTAGCTCTTCTGGTACCGAGGATTAGTGTAGACACTGCCTGGGTTTAGGCAGCCATAAATCCTCACTGCTGTTTTTCTAGCTGATTCTGACCGCAAGACTACGTTTGCAGTGTGCATATTATGCTATGGTCTAATTTTCTGGCAAAACGGACAACGTCCGGGTTTGGGCTGTCGGCCGTCTGGTAAGGCTCACCGAGCAAACCTGTCTGCCTGAAAATAGAGCTATTTTCTAAATGGCTGGTGAACTTGGTAGTAAGTCCTACAAAGCTGAGGGAGGCTAATTCTTGGAGAGGTCCCCCATTGTGTTTCATTATTGTTTCTTAATCAGCCACTTCCAGTTTTCAGGTGCTTTTTGGCGCAAACACTCGCGCGCGCATCTTTGAGTGACAAACCTAGAGCATTCAGACTCGTAGCCCGCTACTTGCAGCGAGCAGTGAGCAGCGAGCCCACTTCTCGCAACCCGTTGCTCACGCTGAGCAGCGAGCTTGCTGTGACAAACAAATGAAAAAAAGGGGAAACAAAGAAAAATCCCCCACATTGCAGGCTGCCCTGCAGTGGCTACAGCCAACACTAGAGCCACTGCAGCATCCACAGTAGACGTAGTAGCTTAGTAGCAGTATTAGGAGTAGCTGCTGTTGCAACAGCAGCCGTCGTAGCAACAACAGTAGCAGTAGTAATTGTAGCAGTTGTAGCAGCTACTGCTGCAACAACAACTGCATTAGCAGCAGCCGCAGACCCACAACAGTAGTAGCAGCAACAATGGCAGCAGCAGTAGCTACCGTAGTAGTAGCATCTGCCCTGTAGCTAATACAGCAACGGCTCCTGCAACCGCCGCTGTTGACGTCAGCCATCCTCTGTTGACGTCACCGCTGACGGCACTGCTCACCTCGGCAACAAAAAAAAACAATCTACAACAACCCTGTAGATAACGCAGCAACAACTGCTGATACCAGCCATCCTAAGTTGACGTCACTTCTGACATCAGCAGTGCAAAACAAGAAAAAAAGGAAACAAGGAGGGAAAACAAAACACAATGGCAAAGAACGATGTGGGGTCCTCCTCTGTTGTAGGACCCCTTTTCCCACAAAAACTGTAGTAGTTACAGTAGTAGCAGCAATGGCAGCTGCCGCCTCTTCAACAACGGCAGGAGCGATAGCAACAGCAACAACAACAATAGTAGCAGAAGCAGCCGCGACAGCAAAAGCAGAAGCAGTAACAACAACAGCCGTAGTAGTAGGAGAAATAGTAGCAACAACAGCAAAAACAATAGCAGCAACAGCAGTAGCAGTAGTAGCGAAAACAGTAGCAATAGGAGGAGCAGCAGCGATAGCTCCAATACCCCATAGGATCTGTCGTAGGTCATGCTGCCATGACTGATCCACTTGCCACTTTGCGCCAGCAGCTCGCAACACTGACAGAACAGCTAGCGGCATTGTGTGCCAATGGTGTTGGCAGCTGCCGACACTGTTGTCACACCAGTAGCCGTAGTAGCAGCATCAGTAACTGCCGCCGCAGCAGTAGCAACAACCGCCGTAGCAGTAGCAGCAACGTCAACAAGCACCTTTTGTTCCACCCGAGTACGCGAGCCTTGCGGTGTCCTATGCCACGCAGTACCTAGCACAACAATACAACCAACGCCATCAACAGACGGTGACGTCAGTCCTAGGCCCCAGTTTTGGTGCCTGCAGCAGGCCAAAGGACTTTGAAACCTCGCCGCCGCCACTTCATACAAGCGACCATTTATGGAGCTGGGAGCTCAGCCTTTGAATCTGGGGACAGGATGAGAGCTTGTGGCCCTACTACGTCCTACCCTTCGACTCGACCCAGGCCAACCAGGTGTGTGACGCTGGTCGCGTCGTGCGTACCCTCGTCCCTGTGGCCCCTCGAGCTGCACGTCTTGCCCTTGAGCCCTTCCTCAACGACCTCACTACTGGCGCTCTCCTTTCCGAGCATCAGCGTGGCTCATACTCACGCGCCCTCATCACCTGTCCAGTGACGCCAAGACCAGCCTGATCTGGGAGTTCAACTCCCTCTACATGGGGAAGACCGAGACAGTCACCTCCTTCTGGCAACGTGTAGAGGACATCCTACGCCATGTCGGAGATGCCGCACCACCCCCTCTCTCCGCGCCTTTGACTATCAAGTGCAGCGCCACAGTCCCCTTCTCTGACGTCTTTGTCTATTACTCCCACGACGTCCTCACTACGACGGCTGTCCACGGCACCCTCATGCCCTGGGCAAACGAGCTCTTCCTCCGCATCATAGAGGCTCATCAGGAGTTAGACATCCATCGTACAGAGTCCCTCGCCTCTCTTGCTGTCGCCTCCGTGGCCATTGCCGCCCCAGTAGTAGCAACATCTTGTGGCGCCAGCCTGTCTGGCAAGAAGAAGCGCAGGGGCAAGAAGGGCAAGAGCCCTCAACAACAGTCCAGAGGATGCGGCGGAACCGGCCTCGTCTGCCACAACTTTGGCCAGTCAGGAAACGGGTGGTAGACGTGTCCGCTCCTCACTAGCGAGGCTTGCGTCATCGCCACCATGCGTCGCCAGCGTGAGCGTCGTCTTGCCACCACTGTAGTGACTGTTGATGCTCCTACTACACATGCGCCGCTTGCGATGGCTCCACTGTAGTATCTTCCGCAGCCACCCGCGCCCACTCCTGTGTCACCGGCGCCTCCAGCAATATCCTCCTCCACCTTCTTGGACTCATACGCCATTACACCCCAGATGGTCTACTCTGTCAAACCCTCCACCTGCGAGCGTCAACTGGAGCAGTTCATCGCACTTTAGCTGAAGTGCGATGTTACTTGGGGTGTGGCACGATGCTATAGTCCAGGTTATGCTGGTCGAGACCCGCGCACCTGGTGAGTTCTACCGGTGTGATGTGGAGATCCATAACCTCCATGTGTTATGCATGATCCATGCAAGGTTATGCTGGTCAAGATCCGCGCACCTGTTGAGTTCTACCTGTGTGACGTGGAGACCTATTGCCTACATGTGTTATTTGTAATCCATGCATGATGTGGTCGAGACCCGGACACTCGGAGACATTTTCCGGGGTCACGAGGTAGACCTTGTTTCTCTGTCTCTCTTGCATGATGTTTGACACGTAGGTGTGTGACTGACTTCGTGCATGGTCGAGACCCGGGCATTTGGTGGGATGCACCATTGTCACGAGGAGACCCTATGTTGTGGTATGCTTGATTAGTGCTCGCTTTGATTGGTTGCCTGAGGCATCATCTCTTGCCTTCGCTCAGACATCGTTATATTGACAGTTGTGTTAGGCAGGGGGAGTGTTGGTGTGTGTGGCTTCCACTCCTCACGAGCGACGGCAAGGAGAGCAGCAGTACAAGAGAGCACGATGACATGGTCCCCGATGCGGACCCCGGAGACACCGGCGCATAGGCAGGTGGTGGACCACCCACTTGGAGCTGACCGGCCACTGTCCTAGTGTCGTGGATGTTGTCTTGGACCTCCTGCAGTTTTTCTGCAGCCTATTCTTCATGCGAACGTCAGCTGCTGGCTGGACGTCGGCATGTATAGGTACAGCTGCATCCGCGGGGATGTCATGGTCGTCGAAGGTGCGGTCAGTGTTGTGGTGCTCCTCATGACCCCTGGTGCGTAGCCCATCATCCACCTGCTACTAGAGGTCCGCCTGTCCCAGACTTGCATCCTGTAAAGACCACTCAGTTGCCTCGAGACGCCTGTGTACATCCTCCACACACTCCTCGACAGCCCGTCGTGCTGGAACATCCACGGTGTAACAGCGGCTGCTGGCCTCCCGAAGCTCGACCATGAGACTCTGCACGTGCGCCTCCGCTCGAGCCACCACTGCCTCCTGCTCATCGACCACGGAGTGTACGTGCTCGGGTACAGGAACTATAGCTTGGAAGAGAGTAGCTATGTACTTGGCTGAAACCGCCGTGGTATCAGCGACACCAGTCAGGGCAGCGAGGTGTCAGAGGTTCATGCCACGGCTACTACAAGAATGGAAGCGCACTGGGCCTCTACGTCTGCCTCGGACCCTGCGTCCGACCACTCCACGACGGACGACTGATCCTCATAGAGGAAGTGTACATCATCCTGGTGGACCATCACCTGCTCCCGCTGCCCAGTACCATCTCTCTGAACCACCTGGGCGTCTGCTGGGGGCCGAGTATCATCATCTCTATCACCCGCTCTTGCTGCTGCTCCTGGCACCATGACAGTTGTCTCCACACCAGCTAATGCGGGAGCGCTCACACCGTCAGGCACAGCTCCTGCATCGACCGTCCTCATGTTGTTTGCCAGGGTATCAATGAACACCATCTCCATCCCCGACTGAGACTCAGCCTCGGACCAATCCTCCTCCAACGAAGAGTCTCCATCAGGGTGAACGTCTCCCCCCGCCCAACTCTGCTAGCTGAGTCTGTTGTGTAGCGTCATCCGCCTCAATCATCCTACGATGTAGAGCAGTCGCATCACCAATGCCGAGCTCCGCCGCGGTCGTCAGCGGACAAACCATCCCCCCACGGCTGACACCTCGTTAGGAGCTGTGGGGACTCGGCAGACCAACCCGTGGACAGGAGACAAGAGGGTCTCGTCACCTGAGACTCCTCCCACAGCCGCGTCTGATGGTGTTGCTTGTGTGCGCCGTGCAGGACGAGCAGCTCACCGTCGCGCACGACGAGTGCAAGAACGAGCGGTACGGCGAGGGGTTGAAGGTCCGTCCGTCGGTGTGATGCCGACAGCCTCCAAGACAGAGCAAAGGGTGACTGATGTAGATGAGAGATCCGGTATACTAGCATTGTTGGAGGAAGGAATGTAGGATCCGGAGGAAGACGAGGATGAAGTGGGACGCGACACCTGCGGCGGGGTGGCAGCTCGCTCCGAAGTCACATGGTCAAGGAGCTGTTGGACTGTGTCCTTGAGGCGCCAGACCTCCATGTGTAGGGTGGCCAAATCACCACACAGAAGCATTGTGGCATCACTCGGTGACGTATCCATTGAAGGAGGAGGGGAGGATTGTACCCACGGGGGATGCCACCCAGGAGGGCGTTGTCGGTACTGGCGCCAGCCATGCTGCCTATCTCGACAGTAATAGCACGAAATCCCTGAGGACAAGTGGGACTCGTGCCACTGCTGCATTGACTAATGTGCCTGTGGCGGCTGCCACGGTTGAGACTCAGGCACAGACCACGGCGATGGCAATGCCCACGGCCGCACTGCGTAGCTCATGTTGAGAGCTGAGCGTGGGTGATAGTCCTGCACCCGGTGGCGATGGCGCAACTATTGCAACGTGCGACCTCAAGTCGCCTTCGGTGCCACTAATGCTACACCGGGTGCCGTCGTCAACAGACTGCTGTGGCCTTAAGCCACCTTTGTTGTTGTTGCTGCTTTTGCAACTCTCGCGGCGGCTGCTTCTACAACGGTTCTTGTCGTCAGCCAATGGTAGTGGCCTCAAGCCACACTCAAAAGCAAAATAACTAAAAAAACAAGACAAAACTCACTTCCGTTTTTGTTTTGTGTTCACCGACGCTCGGCGCGAGTGGGACACCCCTTTCAGAGCCTCACTCAACTGCCCCACTCGAGGACCCCCCTGTACTCCTCCCCTTTTTTTATTGTTCTCTTTTTTTTGTGTGTGATGGTACCACCTCCTTGGGTGCCCCCTTTGGGGTTTTCTGAGGTGGCCCACTCGAGGGCCCCCCTTTCTCTCCTCTCTCCCTCCCTTTTTTTTCCCCGGTCTAGCTCGACCCTTGCTTCGAGCGAGCCCATCGAGAAAGCGAGCTCGGCGAGCCCGTCGAGCGAGCTCGCTCGCTACGAGCAAGCAGCTTTGCGCTGCTTGCTCGCAACGCGAAGCTGCAATGCAGCTTCGCGGGGTGAGCAAGCATCAGCAGTGGCTTCTTCGGCTGCCAGTGTTGCGCGGGTTGTTGTTGTTGCAGCCCGCGTGAGCAGCTATGGCTGCACGCTGTAGTTGCCCGCCGGCGCCGCCTCTGCTGCTGCTGCTGCCATTCTGCCTGTTGCACGCCGCTGCTGTTGCTACTATTGATCACTGTTGCCTGTTGATGCTGCTGCTCGCAGTCGCTAGCTGCTGCTGCCGCTTGCTGTTGTTGCTGCTGTTTGCTGCTATCGCCTACTACAGCTGCCGCTGCAGGTGATCGCCGCCGTTGCTACTGCTACAGCTGTTGCCTGCTGTCGCTACTACAACCTGCTGCTGCTACTACGTGCTGCCACTACTTGCAGCCGCCGCTGCCACAAGCTACTGCTTCTCTTGCGAGCTGCTCTCCTCCCTTTCTTTGTGTGTGTACACAGCGGTAGCCAGACACGGCTGCTGCTGCCACCCAGTGTTGCTAGCTGGAAATATGAGCGGCACGTTTGGGCAACATGCGTTGTTGATACAGCGTGCGGGCTTCCACGCTCGTTGCTTAAGTCTGCTGCCCCCTCAGCCTGCTGCTCTAGAGCCTAAGTCTAGAAGCTCTGGGTTTGTTACTCAGAAGTGCACGCGCCAGTGTTAGCGCCAGAAAGCAGCTGAAAACTGGAAAAGACTGATTAGCAATGAATAACGAGACACAATGGGAGACCCCTCCAAGAACTAGCCTCCCCCCCAGCTCTGTAAAGCTTGTTACTCAGTTCACCAGCCAATCAGATATTACCTGTTTTCAGGCTGGCAGGTTTTCTTGATGAGGCCTGCTAGACGGCCGACAGCCCAAAACCCAAGCGTCGTTTGTTTTGCCTGAAAACTGGACCATACCATAATACCGACGCTGCGAACGCAGCCGTGCGGTCATTATCAGCTAGAAAAATGGTAGCGAGGAGTTATGGCGGCCTGAACCCAAGTAGTACCTACGATGGTCTATGATCCCGAACAGGGCCATGCAACAGGCAACAAGGACCCTAGGCAGCGCATGACGATGCAGACGCGATAGGTCGCGCTGGACGCATGCAGACAGCAACTGCGGTGGCCATGACCGCCGGCAGCGCGACCGTCGAGGAGGCCTGCCGATGGAGCTGAACACGTCGCCAGAGAGAGGAGGCTCCAGAAAACTGCGAGAAGACCTCAGCGTGCGTCGGCTCCACCGGACGACACTCCATCAGCGTCGAGTCTCGCCGTCAGTCATCTGCACGCCGATGTACACAAGCCGGGAGGACACAACAGAGCACAATGAGAGAAAAAACCAACACTCCCTCATGACTCACAAGCGTAGTGCACATGGGCGGGCAGAGACACGGTCAACATCCAGACTCCACCAGGGAACGCAGAGACGCAGGCAGAGACCAAGAGAGCAAATCACGGATGCACGCCGACTGAACTCACAGCCTTCTTGAACGAGTCCTGCTTCAGTGCCTTGGTCAGGAAGTCAGCCAGCTGTCGTGCTGTGTCAACCTACACGATGTTGATGCTGCCGTCATGCAACAATGAACGCACATAGTGATATTCAACATTGATGTGCTTTGTGCGAGTGTGATGTACACCGTCATTGTCGGCAATGGCCATGGAACTCTCATTGTCACAATGCAAGGTGATGGATGCGACAGACTGACGCAACTCGGACAACACACGACGCAACCACTCACTCTCACACGCGCTTGAGCCAAGTGCCACGTACTCAGCCTGAGTAGTGCTGCATGCAATGCACCCCTGCTTACCATTGCGCGAGGACACAGCTGTGCCGCCGATCAGGAAGGTCCAGCCTGTGCGACTCTTACCGTCTAGACTGCCGGCCCAGTCACTGTCGGTGTAGTCCACTGCGACGACTAAGGGTGTACTCGAGTCTGGACTCACGAGTCTGGGCCCAGACTCGGACTTGCGAGTCCGAGTCTGGCATCAGACTCAGACTCGCGAGTCCTGGCTCATACTCGCGAGTCCTTGGACTCGCGAGTCTACACCATTCAGACTCACGAGTCTGCTCTATGTGGACTCACGAGTCCTGTTCATATGGACTCACGAGTCCAGTCCATCTGGACTCACGAGTCCAGTCCATCTGGACTCACGATTCCAGTCCATGTGGACTCACGAGTCCAGTCCATGTGGACTACCGAGTCCATTCCAGGTGGACTTCCGAGTTAGTCCATGTGGATTCCCAAGTCTAGTCCACGATGACTCTCCAGTCCAGTCCATGTGGACTACCGAGTCCATTCCAGGTGGACTTCCGAGTTAGTCCATGTGGATTCCCAAGTCTAGTCCACGATGACTCTCCAGTCCAGTCCATGTGCACTTTCGAGTCTATGATATAGTTACCATCAACACTGTGTAGATGTGAGGCATTAGTTTCCTATTCTCAAGACTTGAGATATAGACTTGTCTTTCATTAGTGAATTTAGGTTCTTGCATGATGTTAGTGTATTCATTGTGCTCTAATTGTGGAATAGTACCAAGATGCAATGTTATGATTACATGGTCTATATGCATGCATTGTGTGGAAACCCTATTCTGTAGTGATCACCACTTCTTACCTTTCGTTGCATTTCTGGTCCAATATTCCATGCATGCATGTTCCAGCATGGTACTCTACAAATGTGCTTTGAAATGGACATGGTGATTCAGTTGTCTTACGTACATGACAGTTGATACATTATCAACTGCAAGTGAATACAGCTGATGGAAAAGCATAAATGTTTTTGCAAATCCCCTTAAAATGGCAATGTGAAAAGGAAGCATTACACTACCATGTCCTACACTATCTCCTGCACGTCGTCTTCATCTCCTTGTCCTGCACCAAAATCTGCCGGTACATCAAAATCATCGTCTGCATCCTCTAGAGCATCAGCCTCCTCAGCAGCATCTGCTGCAGCATCACTTTCTTCTGAACTTTCAGAAGAGGCTTCATCCCCAACCCCTCCACCCTCCCTTCCATCATCATGTTCTTCATCTGAGTTGGAGCATGCAGCTATGAGCAAACCTGTCGACTG
>SZWC01006132.1:121418-144775 GCA_023375785.1 Penium margaritaceum
CCACCAAACTGCCGCCTGCCACCAAACTGCCGCCTGGCACCATTCTGCCGCCTTCCACCATTCTTCTGCCTGCCTCCATTCTGCCGCTTGCCTTCATTCTGCCGCCATCCACCATTCTGCCGCCTGCCTCCATTCTGCCACCAGCCTCCATTCTGCCGCCTGCCAGCGTTCTTCCTTTGATTGTACCACGCACCACCATTCTGCCGGTTGCTTCCATTCTGCTGCCAGGTTCCATTATGCCACTCGCTTTCATTATGCTGTAGACCACCTGTATGCCATCTTCCACCATTCGGCAGCTTGCTTCTATTCTGCTGTCCACTTCCACTCTGCTGCCTGGCACCACCCTGCCACGTACCACCATCCTGCTGGGTGCCACCATCCTACCTCTTGTCACCTCTATGCCGTATGAAACCATCTCACTCTGTTCCATCTGTTAGCTAGGGCCGCATGCAAACCTTTGAGGCCAGGGCGGTTTGGGGGGCATAGCGTGCACCATGACCGTGGCTCTCCGTGGATCACGCGAACTTCAAAAACCCCCCAGATGATTGAGGGCTTGCGCTTGCGGAGATCGCCCCTACCGCCCGTTGAAATCGCGGATGGGTTGCCATGCTTCTTGCCTGATGCTGAGACCGACGGCATTTCTTTCGACTGTGCTACGGCATCAACACATTGCGACGTGGCTGTAGCGTGAAAGCAGTGGCTGAGGCTATTGGTTGTCTCTCTACGGGTAGATCTCCGACTGCTAGTTACAACGAGGAAAAACTAACCACTCCTGCCCTCGGTAGTTGGGAGCGGATGAACAGTGTACGTCGGCCAACTTGGCTACAATGGATGACATGGCGTTCGTAGGGGGAGGGAAAATGGTGGTGGGGAGGGGGCTGTTGGTGGTCAAAGGCCAGAATGGATGGCCAGGGAGAAACGGCGGTCCGTGGCAGGGGGAGGCTGGTGGCGGGGAGTGGACTGTCGGTGGTCAAAGGCCGGAATGAATGGCCAGGGAGAAACAGGGGTTCGCGGTAGGGAGAGGCTGGTGGTGGGGATAGGCGTCGGTGGAAAAAGGCCGGAATGGATAGGCAGGGGGGCGGCGGTTCGCAGCGAGAGAAAACGTCCCCCCCCCCCTCGTGATGATTCGCGAGTCCGAGTCGATTCTGTTCTCTAGACTCGGACTCGCGAGTCCTGAACTGGACTCGGACTCGCAAGTTTTATTCACAAGTCCTAGCTTTTGGCTTACAGGCTTAGCGACGACGGATGGCTGGCGGCGGAACATGAGACCTCGCCGAGGGGTCGAGACGACATAGCGCAGCACTCGGATTGCAGCCTCGTAGTGGAGGTGACGCAACTCCTGAGAGAACGGGGCCAGGAGGCTGACGGCGAACGCGATGTCTGGACGCATTGTCGTCGCCAGGAACATCAGTGACCCGATGATTCGCAGATACGTGGTCACATCAACTGGCTCCCCAACAATAGCTGGGTCAGGACTCTTCAGCTTCACCTGGCCATCGGGTGACATGGGTGAAGATGCGCTGGACACGAGGGGCAGGTCCTCGGCGAAACGAGCGGACAGGGTCTGCACATAGGTAGCCTCGTGGACGTGTAGGATACCCTGGGAGCGATCATGCTCGAGCTCCATGCCAAGGAAGACTTGGGCAGACCCGAGATCCTACATCTGGTAGGCGGCGTGCAGCAAGTCCTTGACACGCTGGATGGTGGCCGTGTCTGGCAACGCGATGAGGAGATCGTCAATGTATACCAGAACTGCGGCGAAGGTCTGACCTCGCGGGCTGAGAAATAGTGCGGGGTCAGCAGTGTTGCGCTGGAGGCCGCCACGGAGAAGTGTGCTGCTCATCTCCTGGTTCCAGTACCAAGGCGACTGCTTCAGGCCATAGAGGGCCTTCCGTAGCCGCCTCACTCTCCCAGTACCGTCGTCGCAGCCTAGGGGCTGCACCATGTAGATCTCCTCATCCTCCAGTGAGCCATGGAGGAACGTGTTGCTCACGTCCATCTGATGTAGCTCCCACCCATGCTGGGCAACCAGGCTAAAGAGCGCCCGGCTAGTGGAGAACCGACCAACTGGGGCGAAGATCTGGTCGTAGTCGACCCCAGGGACCTGAGCAAACCCCTTTGGTGTGAGGCGGGCCTTGTACTTGTCCAAGGACCCGTCAGGCTTCCACTTGCGCCACAAGACCCACTTGGCGCCAATGGCCTTCCGACCTGGAGGGAGGTCGAGGAGGTCATACACGTGGTGCTGCCAGATAGCAGCGAGCTCCTCGGCGCAGGCAGCATCCCAATGTGCGGTCTCAGGAGAGGCTCGAGCCTCGCATAGGGTGGCTGGGTCCTCCGGGCGTGCTGTGGACCGGAATGAGAGGGCATGTGCATCACGAGGTCCAGGTGGGATGCGGACGAGTGCAGCCATGACAGCATGCCGATGCTCGTGATAAAGCATGGCGTAGCCCAGTCCAGAGCCCGGGTGCAGGTCGGAGATGATGGCCGAGGTGGTCAGGCCAAGAGCCTTCGTGCCAGGGTCCCCACTCACGACCGTGGGAGTGGAGGAGACACGTGGAGCCACAGGGGGTCGAGGTGCCACAGGAAGCGGTGCGACGGTCTGCATACTCACTGTCGGCCGAGGTCGTAGGCTACCGCCTGGGCCACGTGTGTAGCGCGATCGGGCAAGAGATGGCACTAAGTCCAACGAGCCAACGGAGGCGGACGGGGCTACTGGCCCGGAGGAGCCAACGGACGCAACAGGCGCTGCTGGCCCGGAGGGACCAGCGGAGGCGACTGGGGCTGCTGGCCCGGAGGGGCCAGCGGACACAACTAGGGCTGCTGGCCCGGAGGGGCCAGCCAACGCGACCGGGACTGCTGGTCCGCAGGGGCCAGCGGACGTAGCGGGGACTGCTGGCCCCGAGGGGCCAGCGGACACAACTGGGGGTGCTGGTCCAGAGGGGCCAGCGGGCGCGACCGGGACTGCTGGTCCGGAGGGGCCAGCGACCGTGGCGGGGACTGCTGGCCCCAAGGGGCCAGCGGACGCGACTGGGGCTGCTGGCCCGGAGGGGCCAGCGGACGTGACCGGTGTTGCTGGCCCGGACGGCCCAGCGAAGGCGACTGGAGCTGCTAGCCCGGAGGGGCCAGTGGACGCGACCAGGGCTGCTGGTCCGGAGGGGCCAACGGGCGCGACCGGGACTGCTGGTCCGGAGGGGCCAGCGGACGCGGCGGGGACTGCTGGCCCCGAGGGGCCAGCGGACGCGACAGGACTGCTGGCCCGGAGGGGCTAGCGGACGTTACCAGCGCTGCTGGCCCGGAGGGGCCAGCCGAGGCGACTGGGGCTGCTGGCCCGGAGGGGCCAGCGGACGCGACCGGGGCTGCTGGCCCAGAGGGGCCTGGGGACGCGACAGGGGCTACCGGCTCAGAGGGACAGAGTGATGTGTCACCCGGAAGTAACAGGATGGAGGACGGACTCACCACTCCCCCACACGACGGAAGGGACACGGACGAGCTGGAGTGAAAGAGGTCGTGGGGAAACAGGTCCTCGAAGAAGAGGGCATCGCGGGACTCGACGATGTAGTGCCGGGACAGGTCCCAGAAGCCCCAGGCCTTGGACTGACGAGACACGCCAAGGAAGGTGCAGGGGCGTTTGCGAGGGGCGAGCTTGCCGCCCTGCTGTGGGGCGGACAGCCACACAATGGCTACGTAGCCCCAGACGCGAGCCGGGCGGAGATTAGCACGCCGACCGCACCAATGCTGGTAGGGAGTGGACTGATGGGGAAGGGGACCGTAGGGAATCCGGTTCCAGACCCAGGTCATGTAGGCCATGGCTTCAAAATAGAAGCCATCGGAGAGACCGGACTCGACCCGCATGGTGCGGACGGCGTCGGCCATGGTACAGTTCCACTGCTCGGAGACGCCGTTCTGGGCGGGTGTGTAGGGCGCAGACGTCTCATGGTGGATCCCGCGGGAGGTGAGAAAGGTCGTGGCCTCACCCATGTAATCTCCACCGCGATCGGAGCGAAAGCGGCGAAGAGGGCAGCCACACTCGCACTCCGCGAGGACAAGCCAGTCTTGAATGGCGCGGGAGATATTGCTCTTCTGTCGGAGGCAGAAGACGCAGCGGTAGCGAAAATAGTCCTCCGTAAGGGTGAAGACATAGCGGCCATGCTCACCGACAGACGCGGTGGGGAGAGGGCCCATGACGTCCGAGTGGACAAGGTCGAGAGGGGCGGACGCACGGGAGGAAGACTAGGGGTACGTGGACCGGTGCATCTTCCCCTGAGCACAGTCTATGCACTCAGTGGGGCACGGGAGAGGGAAAGTCTCCGGGTTAAGGCCCTTGGCCGGCTGGGTGCGGAGCATGCTCTCTACGGCGGCGGAGTGGACGTGGCAAAGGCGACGATGCAAGAGGCGGGTGTACTGAGGAGAAAGCGTACTGGTGACAAACACATGGCCTGTGGCGGCCGACGGGGAAGAGACGGGAGAGGAAGAGGAGAGGCGAGGAACATGCCACAGGTTTCCACGGGCGGTGGCGTGCAGGACGACAAGACCAGACGGACGCAACGACACAGTGCCAATACCACGCGAGTGTACAACGTCCATGCTCATGCAGTCAAGGGCAGTCACGGACAGGAGGCTGAGCTCGAGACCAGGGATGAAGAGGACATCGGTCTGAAAGACGTCACCGGCAGGACCACGGAAACGAACGACGCCAACACCACGGACCAGCAACACTTGTCCGGAGCCCGTCCGGACACCGGAGACATCGCCTACAGGACCGAGCATACTGAAGGCCTCGCGAGAGGCCGTCATGTGATGCGTGGCCCCAGAGTCGATGATCCAGGTCTCAGCAGGGTTTTGGACAGGGGTCGCCAGATCACTAACGATCAGATGGCAGTAAGCAAGGGACGCGGACATAGTGGAAGGGGGTGTGAAACGAGACTGCCAATCGTCAAGCCACGCAATGTCGTCAAGGAAGGGGGTGGAGGATACTACGGGAGATGATGAGGCAGGACCGTAGCTCAGTCTCAGTCATGCGGGGCTGAGCAGGAGGGCAGGAGGTGACGCAACTTGCACTTCCCTGGGGAGGAGGGCGAGGCAGGCCAAGCTGGAGCGCGATGTACTGCTCCAACTGACGCTCACGGGAGGACGGCCCGGGAGTGTAGGCGGAGTGCGGACTGACGGCGCCAGAGCCCGGGTAGTATGAGGACTGAGCCGCCAAAGGAAGCGGAAGCGCCGATGGCTGGGAGTAGTACTGTTGCGGCGCGAGTGTCTGCGGGACTGGCAGAGCTGTCGGAGTGGCAGAGCTGCTAGACGAGGTCGGAGTGTCAGGGCCAGCAGTAGCGACGGCGGTAGAGGCGAGATGGCGCTCCCGCTGGCGACGCAGGGTGGCGATGACGCGCGCCTCGTCCGTCGGGAAGGGGCATGTATACCACCCGTACCCGGGCTGGCCACAGTTGTGGCAGACCGAGCCACCACCGCTAGACCCGGTCGACGGCTGCTGCTGCTGCTGCTGCTGCGGCAGACCCCTACCTTTCTTGTTCCGGTGCTTCTTCTTCTTTCCTGAAGACGAGGAGATAGCTGCGGCGGGGGAGGCGACGGCCACGGAGGCAACGGCAGGGGAGGCAACGGCAGGGGATGCAAGAGCCTCCATGCGATGGAGCTAGGACTCTTGGCGAGCTTCCTCAATGCGGAGAAAGAGCTTGTATGCCCAGGGCATGAGGGTGCCCTGGGTTGCCATGGTGGAGAGGACGTCCTAGGGCTAGTGGACGAAGACGTCCGCATACGCGCTGGTGGCGCCGCGCTTGATGGTGAGAAGCGCGAACAGAGGAGGTGGAGCAGATGTGCCAAGACGAAGAAGGAGAGAGAGAGAGAGAGAGAGAGGGGGGGGAGAAGGGGGGGACATGGTAGAGGGCAAACAGGCCGGAGGGAGGGAGAGTGATAGCAAAGTAAGAAGAGAATAGAAGGAGGGAGAAGTCGAGGTGAGTGCAAAGAACGAAGGGGAAAGATATTGGGGGAGAGAATGGGGAGTGAGATGGAGAATGTGGGGAGAGAGAGAGAGGCACTACCTGTTGCTACTTCGCGCAGTCACTGTTGCCATCTGGAGCTGTTGCCAATGCCGCTGCTTCTGTTGTCATTGTTGCTGTAGCTACTATTCCACTACTCCTCCTCCTACTGTTGGTGGTCTTGCTGCCGCTGTTGCTGCTTTTGCTCTTGCTATTGCACTGTTGCGCTGCTGTGCTGCTACTATTGCAGCCGCGGCAGGCGCGGCTGCCGTTGTGGCTGCTGGGCAGCTGCGTTGCTACGCTACAGTGCTACCACTACGATGTTGTTGCGCTGCTGCAGCTGCGACGCTAAGCTGCTACTGCTGCCGCTACGCTGTCACTACGCATTCTGCTCTTACTACTGTTCCTTCCACTTGCACTGCGAGGCATCAGCCACAAACAACGTTCGCTATTGCTGCTTGTGCGACTGCGACTGCTGCGGTTGCTGCCGGTGCTGCTGGTGCTATTGTGCTATAAGTGACGCCATTGGTCGCAGGTGTGCGGTCTCAAACGGGCGAGCAGCACACAACGAGCTTGCTCGGGCAGGTGAGAGAACGAAAAAGCGCCCGCTCTCGTCCTCTCGTTCGCATCGCCTGCATTCAAATACGACGAGCAGATAAGGTGCAGGCGTCTCAACTACCCGAACAATAAATCGGAGGAGTTGATTGGAACGAGTCGAAAGTGTCTTTTTGGGCCCCAGTCGTAACCTTAAGTTAAATATTTCTTTACCCCAGGTTGCCGATCAATGTGAGGAGGAGGTGCACCGAAGGAAATTGAGAGTTGAACCGGATACACAAAGAAATTTCAGAGGAAAGAACATGAATAAATTCCTACATGGATCTAGACATAGATGTGGATGAGATGTAGATGTGCTGATAGATATAGATAAAGATATGGATAAGGATATGGATATGGATATGGATATGGATATGGATATGGATATGGCTATGGGTATGGGTATGGGTATGGGTATGGATATGGATATGGATATGGATATGTATATGGATATGGATATGGATATGCATATGGATATGGATATGGATATGGATATGGATATGGATATGGATATAAATATGGATATGGATATGGATATGTATATGAATGTGTGAGGATATGTGTATGGATATGGATATGGATATGGATATGGATGTGTATGAATATGGATATGGATATGGATATGGATATGGATATGGATGTGCATATGGATGTGGATATTGTTCAATTGGTCACATGCCCCCCATTGGGACAACAACTTGAAGGAATGCCCCCACTTCTAAAAAAGTCTTCAAAGAGCGATTTACCTCGTGGGTGCACCGCTCCTCATGAGGTCATCGCTCCCATGCAAGAATCGCGGTCGAGCGATGATCTATTTGTGTTTTTTTTTCACACGCAAAACCCCTCTTTTCATGTAAGG
Organism: Penium margaritaceum; assembly: GCA_023375785.1. NCBI lineage: Eukaryota > Viridiplantae > Streptophyta > Zygnematophyceae > Desmidiales > Peniaceae > Penium > Penium margaritaceum. Next base: position 128,859 of record SZWC01006132.1, read on the forward strand.
TTTTGTATGTTTTGCACATGAGAAGCCCGCGTGCATATAAAAAACATTAATATGCTTATTGCATAAAAACATTGATATGCTTATCTCTTTGCATACCACTTCATGCATACATGTAGATGTACACGTACATGTCCTAGCTCATGCAGATAATGATGGATACATACACACACATGTTCATAGGTATAGGTAGATACAAACAAATGGATATCGCAAGGATGATGATATCTTGAGGACGTTCACATAGCAAGTAAGATGATACGTACAGGGGATACCCGCATTCTTGCAATAATTTGCAATTGTTTACATAACAATTGTATACATAACAAAAAACATATATTTTCAAGGATATTTGAACTTCCAGTCCACTTATTTTCCTACACATGGAGCATGTATACGCGATAACTTGGTTACTATGTAACCCGTTGTAAACTTACAACATTGATAGCTTGTTTTAACCTTAAACCGGTTTTTTACAAAACAAATGAATGAGGCTACCTGTTACAAGGCATGGTAAAATGGAGCTTATTGTTCCTTCGTAGAGGCAAATGTGGCTCATTCTTCCGAGGTATTAGGGAATGAGGCCTTTTCTCTGCCTCTTCTCGAGAGATGTGTCATATCCACGAATAGTAGAATCAGGACCCAATGTCCGACTATCCGGACTATATGAGTGCCACATCCAGTAACTCACACAATGTGTTTCCCATATCCATACCGTTTCACAATACAACGATGTGTCCATAAGTTTCCAATATTCTTGCCGCATGTCCACCGTTGAAGATGTAAAAACAAGCATTCCAAATGTTTTTTGTCGACCTGCACCACCTTGAGGACTATATGGCACCCTTGTGACTTTTGCAATTGTTTTTTCTCTTATGTTCTTTGTTGGTTGTGTGTTTTCATGGACATGTATTGTTTCAATTCCAACAAACACAACTAGTTCTCGGTAGATGTGTCTTGCAAGCTTCTGGCTTGTGATGAACATTTCTGCATCTTTCTTGTTCATGAATCGTTTGCCACCTCACCAATCTCTTTCCTCAGCATGAGAGCAACCATTTTTTCCCACACACGTTGACATATTCAAACAGGTATGACCGTGCAAAAAAAGCCATGCATCCACTTCACATCCACGGTAACAAAACTAGACATGATAGATTCTGCAAATACACGCTCACGCGTTCCATACTATCTCTCTACATGCGTAATTCTATGGATGATGATATCCTAATCATAGTCGACGTCTCTGTTTACTAATTTACAGAGGATAGTTTACGATGCTTAACATTATCGAGTCCCTGCATATAAAGTCCCGCATCATCTCAGGCACTCCGTTGCAACCTAACTGAAGTTCACTTGTCTACGCAACATTTTACTGTGTATGCGGTCTTGGGCAATAAGTGGCTTATGATGACTGGTACGTGGGGGGCTCCAAGTGATTATGGGGTCGACCCGCCAACGAGAACACACGAGGTAGTGTGCAAGTGGTGTCAAATAAAGCGGGAGTAGGATTGTTGGGTCAAATAGAGATGTCTAAACGGGTGGGCTTATGAATTTTCACTGCAAAGGCAATGTGCTCAATCACTTGGAACCTGGTGTCGTCACCCTCACGTGACAATTGTACGAGGACCTAAAAACCTTGAAGTTTTGATTATTCAAGCATTGACACACTGTGAATGCTAAGCAATAGCCAAGTGCGGTTCAATGAGAAAGGAGAAAAGAACTGATGAATTCGTGCTTGAAGAAAAACCAAATTACTTCACATTCTCATCCAAAACATCAATCCACACTCGAGATTGATTTTTCCCGTGAGTGGTCTCCACTAATATCACTCAAGGATAGAGAGTACCCGCACCACAGCCATGTCCATTCCCCCGACCGGGAATGTTATCATTGCCACGACCATATCCCTGTTCACGGCCAATAGCTGCACCATTTCAACATGGCGTTGTAGCTACAGGCAATGCCACAACCTCTTGATTGCCACCAACGGGCTCACAACAATAATCCGTAATATGAGTGTGCTACATACAGTTGTGTCGGAGCTCCATGCAAAAGGCGGTGTTGTTTAAATCATGTGTTGCTTGCAACTCGTCGTTGTTTCCGTCGTGCGTGTAGTTGGAGGCCAGTCTCCTTGACTAGGAAGGTTCACAGGCTCGTGATTCTATTCTACGAGAGCATGTTCAAAAGGTACACGGTTGGCAGGTGAAAGCTGTGACCGCGATGACAAAAATCAAGTGGAGAGGCGCGGCTGGGCGTCCCGATGTAGCAAAGATCCCGTTAGTGGGGACTGTAGCCAGGCCTCAAAGGTGCCATTAGCAAGGTTGAGAAGAATGTGAAGCTTCTCAGCAAGCGGCACATCCTGGCAACACCATTCAATCCCAAATCCCACCTCCACTTTCACAAGCACATGCACAAGCTCATGGGTACATCTAACATAGGTGCATTGCACGAAACGTTGTTGGGCCTTCTGTGGCTTTACTATGCTCCAGTGGAGCAGTTGGCAGTAGCAGAGGCAACTTCTTCATTGGCAATAGTAGATTTGTCAAGAACATCGGACCTTCAGGCAAGTGAGGAGTCAGCAAAAACTGCAATTTAATCCTTGGCTACTTTTGAAGGCGGGTGGTAGCTTAGGCTACGACCAGAGAATCAACACGCCAAGGATGAAGCATTGCTTGAATTAGCTCTTACAGTCCCTATGCATGGCATGTTTGAGACGTTTGAGACAGCAACAGTAGTCAATGATCTGCTAAGTGGAGTGGAGGAGGAGTTTGAGAGATGGGCAAAGTTACCAAATAAAAGTTCCAAAACCAACAATCTGGAGAAGTATCACAAGCTGATGAAAAGATTACCATTGTTGTACCTTGCAGGTCAAGACATCTTTTCCGTTCTTTGAACCGTAACTCCTTCTGAGCGCCTGTTCTTCTTGGGCAAGCACGTGATCACTGACTTCCTGCTATCCCTTGCCCACCTTACCTTGGAGAATATTTTTACAATGAAGAGCTCAAACAGTCAAGCGTCTTTGCTGGATGTTCCTGTCAACTTACGTGGTCAGGTGGCTAAGGAGCTCCTAGAAGAGGAGGCAAGGATCATCGCACTCAAGCGAACTGCCAAGTACCACAAGCTTGTAGGGGAGGTTGCAGAGGGGTTTTGGGGCCTTAGCCTCTATGCCAATTGTGATGATGATGAAGCACATCCGTGAGCATGGTGTCTATGAGCTTGTCGACATCTCTTGCCTTGGAGGAATGCTATGTATTGGCCAAGTGTATCTTTTGCAAGAACATGAAGCTTGATGGTACACAAGATTATCAAAGGGGTTCTCACAAGTTGAGGGTGTTGATTTCACTAGCACCTTTGCGCCCGTTGACCGCATAGCCACTGCTCGTGCTTTGTTAAGAGTTTGTTGCTCACCATTCTTGGGAGCTACACATGATGGATGCTAACAATGTGTTCCTCCATGGAAGTAAAGAGGAGAAAACCTATATAGTCTAGCCATAAGAGTTTGAGGTTGGTAACAAGGTTTGGCATTTGCTAAAGGCCGTATACCGCCTGAAACAAGTACCCCGATGCTGGAAGCAGGAGATCACAGGCACACTGACATGCGTTGGATACATACAAAATGACACTGACCCATCCCTCTTTCTCATACGTACAGCTAAGAGCTTCACTTCCATCTTGGTATACATACTACCACATGAGTTCAGCAGAAGGGTGTTTTCGGGGCCGTAGTCTTGATTCAACATCGGGTAAAAATGTTTTGGTGTTTTGTTTAATAGCAAAATCATTCAGAGCGACCCAGAAAAATCAATAAATGGGGCTTGTGATATCTGGTTTGGCTCTCAACGTCGTGGAATTCTTGCATCTTACAGCTTGTGTGGGGGGTCATGTGGCTTTGCCATGCGACCTCCTTCGCATGCTGTTAGATCCGACGCAAAAAATATAAAGTGAGGACGATGTGTTGAACTTGGCCTCCCTGTGTAACTTCAACCTTGGGTGAATTCTTAAAGAGTTTTTAATAAAACCCAATAACTTACATATGTGTACCCTAAATCATGAATTAGTTAAAAAAATCAAAATCATGTGGCAGTAGATTATGTGGACGACCTCCTTATTACATGTGCTTCAATGGAGACTGTGAAGGAGGCTAAGGTAGTCCTTTGGGATCCCTACAACATGAAGATCCTCTGCTTGTAACTATGTTTTTCGGGATGGAGAGCGTACGTGGTCGTCAGTTGCGGACACTCTTGTAGCATCACACACATTGCACTTGCGTTGTGGACGAGCAGTTTGCTGAACTCCTTTGTGTAGTTACCATAGTCTCTACCCCAATCACATGTAGCGGGCTATACATCCTGAAGGTGGATGATCCATGATGGCTCGGGGAGAGTGAGGACGTGATCCTCTACTTGTGTCTCAGTGGCTCTCATATGTACTTGGCCACTACCACACGACTTGACATAGCCTTCGTCATCAATGTCATTGAAATGTTTTCACATTGACCTCATGCAAGATCCCTTCACGTGGCAGTGTGAGTGGTATGATACATGGTCTCCATACCGCACCTCGAACTTTGCTGATGACAACCGTATTTGGTGGTAATGGACAACTACATAGATAATGACTAGTTGTGGACCCCTCATGGGTGTAGCTAGATAGGCTAGGTGTTCCTGGTGGTTGGCAATGTAGTACTGTAGTGTAATGACAAGTGGGCCTGCATTGTTTGTAGCTCACCAGAGTTGAGTATGTTGCACTAAGAGCTAGAGCTGCCTAGGCGGTTTGGCTATAGTGTTTGTTTTGTGAGTTCCGTCAGTTTGTACCTTGTATCATTTTGCACTATGAAAATCATAGTGTTCTTGCCATTGCAAATAACTCTAGTATGTTTCATGTATGTACAAAGCACGTCACTCTTGAGCATCACTTTCTATGTGATCTTGTGGAGAAATAAGTTATCTTCTTCATCCAGGTCGGCATGGACATGCATTAGGTTGACTTCTTGACCAGGGCACTTACACACAGAAAGCTCATGGTGGCCATTCATTCTTTCGAGCTTCACCCCTTACCTAAGAGAGGTTGAGAGTGGGGTGTGAGGGTATGGACTGTTGAGCATCTCGTTGCACACCTGTATCAGTCCTTCCTATGGTGGAGGAGTGTTGTGATATGAGCCATCACCGTCTGTCTGTACAGCTTACCGTGACCACAGTGTCGTGTCCATGCTTGTGCAGATCCGTAAGGTGGACCCAGCTAGCACCAGAGCACTGACAGGTGGTGCCTATACCAACCAATGGTTGCTAGACAGCTGCCACAACGTCTCCGGTGCTTGCTGGAGTGCTCTTCATTTTTTCCGCATCCGTTATAGTTTTCTAAGTGGACTGGCTCTTGAGCCTGATTCACATGTTTTTCTATGTGTCTACTAATCAATGTCGGACCTGTGCATGTTACTAATCATTGTTTCTAGCTCAAGTTTCCTACATCTCTAGGTTGAGACAGTGTAGCGTTTGGATGATTGTGCGCAGAATTATGGCCAAAACATTTGTTTGGACACGGTTCAGGTTAAACTCACAGTGGCACATGCGTCACCCGCCATACACCGTGGGAGGTATTTATGATGTGTGCTTGCCATTTCCCATTTCTCTTTGCATTACTATACCATTCAATTTTATAGGACTTTGTGCCTCTCACTAGCCTGACCCTTACTATTTCTTGAACCTCATTGCTTGCTTGTGCGTCAGCTTACCGGAGAGTGTCACCATGCCAACAAGAGCAAGCCAAGGAAGCCTCCAAGTAGTCTCTTAACCTACTCCCTCCATGATGATGTGTAATACAGGCCGGTTTTAATACCCTAGTGCCACATGAATTCGAGGAAAAATATTTCAATTTTAAAATGATTTTAAGTATTCGTGTGCGCATGCAATATTTTCGTGGTTTCTCGTACTCCATTTAATCATTCAATTTTCGGTTCAGTTGGCATGTTTTGAGATTAGGTGGTCTACATCCTATGTCCCATGTTTTGAGCTTGTTTTTTGGTCTAGATCGTGGTGTTCCATGATTTCGTTGCGAACCTGTTGCACCTACCGTGTGTTGTCTTAAACAAGGCAAAGCAAGAACGTGCAAGACAGACTTGGAGATCGTACATGTTAGCGAGATTTGGGGGGGGGGGTGAGAGAGAGAGAGCGAGAGAGAGAGAGATAAATGGACACTTCTGTATGGCATGAACAGGACATGGACAACCTACTCCATAGCATCTTCTTCCTCGTACCCCTGCTGGTCCGACTCCGTCATGTAAGTGACGAGGTCCTTAGAGGCGACACGCTGAAAGTCAAGATCAAAACAGCGATCCCATCCGCCCTGGCGCCATGAATTTGTCACGATCTGCGGGTTCTTTCGCAGATGACCCCAACCCTGCAGCATCCATCCAACAGCGGCATCCTTGATGTGCCGCATGCCTAGGTTCACATTGTCCTTGTCCTTCAGCTGGTCCCCGACCCATGATGCGTAGCCCTTGGAGACTTCACCCTTGAACGATTTCTGCAAGCCGATGTCGCATGGCTGCAGTTTTGATGTGCATCCCGCCGGGATGTACAGCAGTTGCACCCAGGGGAACCTCTCACGTACCCATGCGCGAAAAGAGTCTGAGACCTGTGGGCGCCATGCATCTAGCACTAGGAGCAGCGTGTTTGCTGTGTGATCGAGGCCATACTCCGCGCACTTTCGCACGAAGTAGGGCTCCAACACCATGCAGAACCACTGCTGAGTGGTCTCCACACTCGCCCAGTGGTTGGCGGTGTGGGTGAAGTGCCACTGCAATTTCTTGAGCGCTGTGGCAGTGTTCACCCCCTCCGGGTGACATGCACTTGTCTTCCCGGTCCAGATGACCTGGAACGGCAAGACGCCACCGTCGGCGGTGCATGCGACGAGGTAGGTGACTTGTCGCTTGTCCTCCTTGCCGCACACTTTGACCTCGTCACTGCCCTTTGGTGCGTACGTGTACCGAGGCGTAGGGACGAGGTGCACGCCAGTGTGGTCGGCATTGACCACCATGTAGGGATGGATCTTGTGTAGTTTGATGTAGAACGCGGCCCGACGATGCATGGCCAGCGCGCGCATCTCCCAATCGGCCGACAGCTTCTGAGATGCGGTGGTGTCGCACCGCCATGACCAGTGGAGCTCCGCGCTCACAAACTTGAGGCACCAGCTTCGGCTGAACAACTCAGCAGTTGGTCGGCCGCACAGCTCAACCACTCCGTGCTCTCGCATGAGGGCATGCACCTTCTCCTTTATGGTTGCGCTGCTGAGTGGAACGCCCTTCTCGCGCATGGCCTCAAAGTCACTCAGCACTTCCCCCTTCAGTGCGGGATGGTCGGCGAAGAAGCCTTTGCGCCCTCGGCTTCCCTGGACTCGCGGGGAATTGTGCGACGATGCCTCCTTCGGCTGGTCCCCACCCGTAACCAGAGCGGACGCATAGCGGGGTTTCAGCACTCGAAGGCATGGTTCGTACCATCCCTTAACGGTATTGTACGCCAGTTTCTCATAGACGGATGGGGTGCTTGGAGTGCGATAAGTGCGCTTCAGGAAGTTGATGGCCTGATGGATGGAGCCGTTGTGCCGCTGCAAGGCCGCATGGATGATTGGTACATGGCCTAAGCCAAACCAATCCATGTACGCCCCTCGCTTGGAGCTGCCCGCAGTTGAGGACGACGACGAAGACAGGTCATGCACGACTGGCATGGCAGACGCCGCTTCGGTAACATCTTGCTCGGACCCGGCTGCGTCGTCTTCGTCCTCGGCGTCCAGCTCGGCCATGATGGTCTCCACAAACTGCTTCTCGGCATCCTCACGTGCAATGAGGTCCTCGGCCGTAACGACAGCCACTACAGCTGCATCGATGTCGTTGAGGAGGGCAGCATGCGTGTCTTCATCATCGTCGTGTCCAGCGTCACCGTCCGGACCAGGAAGCGCTTCGTGGGCCGGGTGGGGTTCCCCGTCGGAATCGTCGGACAGCACAACCCGGTGTCGCTTGCGAGGGAGCTTCTCGTGGATCAAAGTTTCCGCGAACCGGCCCTCGGTGGACTGCCCCATGGGGAAGTTGCAGACCGATGGCGTCACGGACGGTGGAAGGACGACATGATTCTTGCGCGGACGTCCAGGGCCGCGACGAGGTCGTGCGACCGGCTTTGGGCCTGCGAGAGCGCGGGCGACGTTCTCCTGGTGTTCTTCGTGCAAAACCTTGGAGAAAAAGCTCGTCAGAAGACTCATGCTGGCTGCGATGTTCGCGTACCAAACAGATTGGTGATTGGGCTTGGACAATTGGCTGCAACTTCTATGGTCGGCGTCGCGCGAAAGGCTAGTGCTATAGGCGTCCTGCGCAACGCTAAGGACGACTCGCACATCCGTTGGCGGACGTCGCGTCGCACGTAATGAAATGATGTGTGCACACGGATGATCGTTCAAATGTGCCGTTCGTGCAACCAAGCCGTTGCTCCGTCGAAGTCGTCGGATGAAGGACTGAGAGTCGTTCCAGACCCCTAAAAATAATACCCACCACAACGAAATCATGTGCACCACATTGACTAATTTTGTTGCAATTGTGTGCAAACAATGAAACATTTTCACAAAGAATTTTGTGTGCGACTGCAAAAATATTTTTTTCCTCGAATTCATGTGGCACTAGGGTAATCTCGACGAATTTTGATGCTGATGTAGCCCTCCTTGGTCATGATCATGGTCGTTGAAGGATGAACTTATAAGAAGTGCCTATTCTGAAACCCCTCTTCACAGGGTGTCACGTCTGCCTATTGTTTTTTGTCCCTCATCTTGTAGGTGGTCCTTGACAAGTCAAGAGGCCTACATTCAATGTGCTCTTGTTTTGGATGCTTATCTATAATCCGTAGATAGTCATGATGACAGCTACCCGCCAAAACACTTATCTTACTGAGTAGCATGTTGTCAAACATTTAGGAACGAGCCATAAAAGAAAGTAACACGAGGTACGTGACGAAGGTGTGTACAAGTGGGATGTATCAAATTCTGTATAATGAGAATGTGAATAAACAAACCACAGACATGCGGTATTAGTAGATCTGGTATGTTTTGTTTCTGTTGGTTGTAGCTTCTACCCGAATTGTACCGCGTTGTCCATCTTTCTTCAATTTTATGTCAGGTTTTAATTCCTTTAGATACCACATTATTCCAAAGTCTTCGTGAAGGATCTGTTATCCTACTCGGCCACCTACCGGTTTCCCATTGATTGACTGTGCACTAGATTGTGTCCTCTGATCTGTTCACATGATTTGTGATCACAAGGGTCCAAGTTTTTCATGTACATATAGTTTCAAAACTGGCATAAATCAGAGATCAGAAAAACTCCTTGACATTTGTCAAAAATGCTTTTTGTAAACATGTGTCTGTTGTTACGCTAGATGGAACATGGATGGTTCACGGGGATGAGGTGCAGGACAAAAGACCATTTGAAGATTTGGGAAATATGGATAATTTGTAGCAAGCAATAGGTGTACTTCAATGGCAAGTGTCGAGTGATTCGAGCACCTATATGCCTTGCCGAGAATGAGAGTAAAGCATGTGTGCGATCCTTGTTGTTCCGACCAAGCGACGTGTGCGAGGTCCCGCTGAGCTTCGAGAAGCTCCATCGAGAAGTTGAGGGGCTTCGTGAATATCAAGGTGCGTCTTTTTCAAAACTGTAGCGCAGTCAAGAAGTCAACCAAACAATACCAAAACATTGATACAATTCATGAAACTTCTATGGACCTTTCTGGGATGTGCTCAAAGTTTTCAGAAACTTCGGGAACAGAACACAAGAGGTCGAGGAAGTTGGCCAAAATGCCCCCTATTCCTTCTATGATGACGGTGGTCGTGGTCAAGATGAAGTACTATTATGAAGTATTAGAAGTACAATTTTGATTTAAAAATTGTCAACCACGACAAGGATGGCGTCATACCGGTCGAGAGTGCCGCTCAGTCCCGTCACAAAGTGCATACTGATGTTGGCCCATGACTCGGTCGGAACGAGTAGGGGTTCAAGGACACCGGGTGACCTCGTGCGACGAGATTTTTGTCTCTGTTAGGTGTCGCATGATTTGACTGGTCGGTCTCTATCTTCTCCCAATGGTGCTAATTTAATAGTTTCTTGAGCATCTTCTTTTTACCAAAGCGTCCATGTGAGAGTGGGTGCTCTCTGGAGATTTAGCCGTGGTGTGTGGAGAGCACAGTCGTAGCGGAAAGATAGACTTCGAGATTTCTGGAAGCCAGAGCTGGAAAATACAGGTTAATTAGATTGAACCGAGTACAGGGTATTTATACTGGCCGGCTGGTTAGCCCAGGCCTCAGCCTACTGCTATCCTAGCTTGCTACGACAAGCTACTTGCACCTAAACTCGGTGCTCTGCTTGCACATGAACCTGGTGCACTACTTGCACCTCATGCCTAGTGCGAGAAGTCCCCGACCGTCGATTGTCGAGATCGACGGTCGATCTTGTCTCTCGGCGAGTCACCCCGTTAGTCCCGTATGACTCGCGACAGTGGGTGCGGTCGCCGTGTTGCGCACGCCACCGGGAGTGCTGCAACCGTCGCGCGGTCGCAGCCACCGTATTTATTGTCGTCGTTGACCACGCACGGTGTCGGGCTGTCCGCCGGAACAGCCCCTCGGCGGGTAGCGTATCCGTTACGCTACTCGCCGAGGGGGCGAAAGCCACCCTCGCGTGGCAGTTACGGAACGCCGCAAGGGGGTTCGCGCGAAACAGCCCCCTAGCGCCGGCGTGAACCCCACGCCGGCGCTTGCTCGCGCGCTCGCTCCCCCTCCTCCTTGTATCCTCGGTCGAGCGGAGGTGAGATCGACCCCCGGAAGTATTTCCGATAAACGGAAAATACCCCGAGTGCCCCCCAAACCCAGATGAGACCCCGAGTATGCCAGAAAAGAGGGGCACTTCGTTACAGTCCACCTGGACCTGTGTCATGGCATTCCTTTAAGAAAATTCTCTATAGCTCCTTGTTGAATGGAACAATGATGTGGTGAGTGAGTCGCCATCGCCAATAAGGGTCGTCGAACCAAAAATTGGTCTTCTTGTACCCGTCAGAGTCCTCTCGGCCTTTTGTGAGCATTCTCATAGGGTACGGGTCTCGTTAAACAAGCGAATTATTGATTTGAGCCATCAGATTTGCGACCTAGAGTATCCGCTCGATTAGTTCTTCTAAGTCGGTACTCGATGTCGTAGTTGAAGTTGGACTCGAGGAAATCCGTCAATTGATTTCTTTGATGACTAAGAGTTGGCTTATTCTTGAGATATTTTAACATGTGATGGACGGTGCGGATGAGGCATTGTCGGCAGTCCACTTAGCACCGTCATGTCTTGTAAGCATGCATGACTAAAAGCATTTCCTTCTCGTGCACTGCATAGTTTAGCTATGGCGTTCGTAGTTTTCTTGACATGTAGGCGACCGGTTGTTCTCCACCACCGTTGTCTTGGAGGAGAATGCCTCTGATGGCTCAATTGTACGCATCGGTCACCATGATGTAGTCCACTGTTGGATCTTCCAATCGTAAGGCTGGCGCCGAGGTTAGAGAAATTCTTAAAGATACAAAAGCTTCTTCTTTGCTATCCCCCCCATTCCAATAGCTAGGTTTTTAGTGAGATCAGATAGAGGCGCTGAAACTCACGCGTATTTTTTTACGAACCAACGATAGTAGATGCAAAAGTAAAAAAATCCTTGGAAATATTCGTGGACGTTGGCCAATCAGCCACCCCCTCCGCCTTTTTCTAGTCCATGGTTATTCATCCACTGCTATTGATATGGCCAAGAAACTCAATCGAACGATGACCAAAGTCGCACTTGAAGGATTTTCTTAACGTTTTCCCTCCTTACAAACCTTAAAGAACCTAGTTCAGATGTCCAATGTGGTCCTCTAGGATGCGGATGTAGAGTAGGATATCGTTGAGGTACACGAAAACAAAGTCATCGATGCAAGGGCGGAATATGTTGTTCATCCCTGCCACAAATGTTGCGGTGGCATTCGTAAGTCCGAACGGCAACATCGCGAACTCAAAGTGCCCAAATTTGGTGCCGCATGTGCTCTTCTTCATGTCCTGATTAGATACGCGAATCTGATGATAGCTGTTGCCTAGGTCATTCTTGATGAAAATTTGGATCCCACGGAGTTGGAAAAAAGGTTTTTCTTGTTGGAAAGTTGGAAAGTTGGAGTTGGAAAGAGAGAGTTGGAAAAAAGGTTTTTCTACTCGTGGAAGAAGGTAGCAATTATTGACGGTGATGTCGTCCGATGCTCGGTAGCCCATTCACATTCGCATCTCTACTGTTTTCGTTTTTGCCAAAAGTACGAGTGGTGCACATGGTGACGTGGATGGTCTCATAAACCCTTGACCGAGCATCTCATCCAGGTTATCTTTGAGTTTGGTCAACTCATTGTCGCTCATTCATTAGGTCCCCTTTATTGTTATTCTGGTACTCAGCTTTAGGTGTATCCAGTGGTTGATGTTCTGCTGTAGGCGTAGCTCTCGAGGTAGTTCACTCTGAAAAATCCCTTTGAACTTCTTAACAAGTGTCACAAACTCCTCGACTCCGGTTGGGAACTCTTGAGTATCGAGGTCGTCCATGTCGCCTCGGCAGCTACAATTTCTATTGCTTCTTGTGCTTCCACGTGGACTAGCCACACATTAGCTCCACGTTTTAAATATCGCTTGGCCACGTCCAGAGATGTTGGTTAGCATTTTTTGGCTAGCGCAACTTCCTCTGCAGCTTCCACCTTCGTTGCTTCCCCTAGCCGCCTTGCATTGTGGGTAACACAACCGAAGGCAGGTGTCGTTTTCTGCCCGTGATGCTCACGTAGATCGATCGGGTGCTCTAGTCCACCTGTGAGTTGTGTCGTTACGAGAAATCTTGCTTGAGGATGATTTTGTGGTCCCTCAGTGGAAAAGTCCTCCAAAGCGTTACGCCATGCAGATCTCACATTTGTCGTTGAAGTGGTTTGCAAATTCGACGGATGTGCAATTGATCGTCAATAGTTTTTCCTTCAAACAAAAGCTTGAAAGAAAAACTATAAGTTTGGTTTGCAGACCCAACTTCCGAACCATGTCATTGTTGACAAAGCTATGAGAAGCTCTTCCACCTAGTAACGTCTGCACTATTCTTCGACGCTTGCAACCCCTTGGTTGTACCCGTAATTGTATCACAGGTGGGATGTCCTCGTAACTCTCTTTGAACTTTGCTATATTGCAAACCCTCGTCTATGGCGATATGAGCCGGTGCGATGGGCGATCACTGGACGGAGAATTTTTGGACTCGACAAAAGTCTTGCTGTCTACTCTTGTCCTTTGCCGTTTCCCCTCTCTTCACTCTTCTTTTGCACCTTCCTCCCTTTTCGTTCACTAATGTTGTTTCCAACAACTGTGTGAGATATGACCTCGCTACTTGTAACTTCAGCTAGCCGTTGATCGCACTTACCCATGGCGTTTATCTCCATCACAGACGATGTTTATATTGTCAATGACTTTCCTAAGATAAGATAATAACAATGGTTTACGAGCCAATGGCTATTGGATTAATGCATCTGAGCGTTGTAGTCGGCACTGTCGATGTGATCAGTTGCTACATTCAGGAAAGGTTGTATTGGATGCCAAAATCGGCATTTTCTCACCGGAAATCTTGCTTGAGGCCATTTTCATGATAGAAACACAGTTCTTCAGGGACCAAGTCGCTACTGGTGATGATTTTGTGAAAACGCGGAATGTACTCCGTCACGTTGGATTGCTGACACTGACGTTATAAATTGTATAGTGCGTCAGACTTCTCGTTCAACTTTGCAAAGTGAGCGGGGGTAGCGCGCGCGAAGTCACTCCATGTTTCCAGTGGTGTGAGAGAGTCGTGCCACGTCGGATTGATCTGATAAAATGGCATTACTCTTGCAATAGACAATACAAGAGCAGTCGTGTGAGCCGTTGGCTCGGTCGTTCTTTTCTTTCCGTTGGATGGTCTTTTGGTCGGACCACCAACTCAAAGCCGTGCCACACAAGAGCAAGGTTGTGACCTCAGTTTTCTTTTTGTGGTTGTTGACCCCAGAACTGGTGAAGTACAATCCCAAACCCATCAGCCACATCAAAACTGTCGGTCCCTTGGTGTTTGCGGGATCGAACGGCTTGGGAAGGGCCAGGTTAATGTATGGTTCACTCAAGAGTTGTAGATTCATCTCGGCGAGTACTACTTCGCGCGCACGAGACATCTGAAGCTCCTCCATCGCCATGTTGAGTTGTTGGAGCAAATGGGCAATGAGGCTCTCAGGTCCCCGCAGCTTCAGATACAAGTCTTCGTTGATTCGTGCTTGTCGGCAAAGACGAAGGATTTGTCAAGCCTGAGGGATCTGCCACCAGGTTGGTTGCTGGGTGTCTCGGTGTTGCACCATTTGACGTGAAGGTTTCTGCTACAGTATGGTTTGCCTGGACTGCATCGTTGTCTGGGCGTTGTCGATCGTCCATCGCCGGAGTACTTGCCAGCGACCGTTGCTCGGCGCTCGTTGCGCTCGCTCTGTTCACCGTTGTCTTCCAAAGGTCTACGATCTTCTTAATTGTGGAGATGCGATGAGGGCTTGTGTGAGGTAGTTACCACGTAGTTAATGCGGCTGTTTTCCCTCTAGCACCACTCCCCTCTGATATCAATTGTTCCGCAGAGCATAACGTAAATTGTCCACATGGATGAGGTGCAGGACAAAAGACGATTCTAAGATTCTGGTCAAATGGATCATTTGTATTAAGGAGGAGTAGTACCTCGACGACAAGTGTTGAGTGAGTGGACACATACAAAGAATGCTAAGAATGAAAACGACGCTTATGTCATGTCCTTGGTGTTTAGACCGAGCGACATGTGCGAGATCGCGCTGTGGGTGGTTGCTTTGGGAAGCATTGTTGAGAAGTTTGGGGGCTTTGAGAATATTGTTTTGCGTATTTATAATTTCTATCACTATTAAGGAGAGAGAAACAAAATCGAAAAATCGATTTAGTTTGCGACGCTTCATTCGACCTTTTTTGGAATGTTGTGGAATTGTGACAAACTTCATGAAAGGAACACTGAAGGTTGGGGAAATTGGAAAAAACTCCCTTGGGCGAGCGACGTAAAATCTGGAGGTGGAACCACTATGGACGGAGTTGTTATATGTCCGTCGTCGCGGTCGATAGATCCGCGGTGCCCAATGTCGAAAACAACCCGCACGCGGTGTCCAGAGTCGAAAACGGAAAAGACGCGCTGCCCATAGTCAGAAAAATGATGTCAGCGGTGCCCATGTTTCTCGACGCGCGAGCGAAAACGGGCACGGCTGATATATTTCATGTATATCTCACTTTTGACATGTTTTTTGACATCGAGCTTCGCCGGTCGTCGCGAGCTCGCAGGAGGAGTTTCGCGCCGAATCCTCCCTACGAGCTCGCGATGACCCTGCCCAACCCCCCAAACCTACGACAAACTAGGGGGTTTGTCGTAGGTTTGGGGGGGGTTGCGAGATGCGGCGCACGCTGAGCTTGCCGGGCCCCGCTACCAGGGGGCCCGACAGATGCCCAGCGTGCGCCGCATCCTGCCCAACCCGCTAAACCTAAGACAAACTAGGGGGTTTGTCGTAGGTTTGGGGGGTTTACAGGATGCGGCGCACGCTGGGCATCTGCCGGGCCCCGCTACCACGGGGCCCGGCAGATGCCCGGGCAAAGAAAAACAAAACACCCAAACCCCCGAGTGTAACTAGGGGTTTGTCTATTATTGGGGGAGGGGTTGCGAGTTGCGGCGCACGTGTGAGAGAAGAAAGGGAATCTGCCGGGCCCCGCTACCGCGGGGCCCGGCAGATGCCCGGGCGAGTAAAAAAATAAAATCCACCCCCCTAGTGTAACTAGGGAGTTTGTCCTCTATTTTGGGGGGGGGGGG
>SZWC01006133.1:4576-26240 GCA_023375785.1 Penium margaritaceum
TCTCTCCATCCCTATCTCTTCCCCCCTCTCCCCCCCTCTCTCTCTCTCTCTCTCTCTCCCTCTTCCTTTCCCCCTTCTCCCTAATCCCATCTACATCACCCTCTCTCTCTCTCTCTCTTCCTCTCCTTGTCTACCTTTCCCACCCTCTTCATCCCTCTTTCATTCCCCTTCCCTCTCCACCCTCCACTGTCCTGCTCCCTCTTCCTGTAGGGAGAATGAAGGGTCTACTGCAATGTGGGCAAGCCTGCTAGGTTTTGAACTCTACTGTTGTCGTCGCTAGCTTCTATGGAGGCTAGACCCAAGCTTATGCCAGTGGGAACTACCTGCAAAGTGTGATGACGACGACTACACTGCCATGGGGAAAGATTCAAATTGTCTATTGTAGGGGTCGTCAGGATGAACATTCGAAACAGTCTGTGAATAAATGTACACCGAAATAGATGTTACCACGATCCGTAGTCTTTGGTTTTGGGGGAGAAAACCTTTAGCTCCAGGGGACAATCGTGACAATGAACCACAAGTTGCCAATAAGCGCCAGCACATTATTTTCTCCATTCTGAATACCATTGTTGAAAGCGCATGTTCAGAAGGACATGGACAGTGAAAAAAACGTGAAAGAAAAGTCCCACAATGAGGGCACAATGGCAAAATGCTTACGCTTCCCTTGCACAAGCATTGATGCAAGCAAAACAATGTGAACGGACATAGATCACCTAGGCATGCTCAATTACTAACTGAAAAATCAATCCAAAAATGATTGCGGACATGAACTTCCCGGGTCAAAGTGCCTTTCCAAGCAAATAAGCCCGTTGCCATCTGTGCTCACCCAAATAAGGTTGGTCTCATGTAGCTGTAGGTAGCTTAGGTTGCTGGAATTAGCAAGTAAGCAAGCAAGTAGGAGGAACGGTGCGACGCCATGGATCCGGGCAAGCCCACTTTCACAAGCAAGAACTAAGAAACAAGAAGTGAGCAAGTCGGGGGCGAGCGTAGTGCTAAGTGCCAGTTGACTCGGTCACCTATGCGAGGCTCTCGACGTGGGGCCCGGACACCACACAGGGTTCGAATCCAACCCTGGAGCGAACAAGCTCTAGGTGGTTTATCACGCATCGGTATAAATTGGATGTATGGTCTCGAGGGATCAGCAACTTGGCTCCACTAATCTAGTATGTGCACCATCTTTGGAATGTAGAAGCATAAAGCATCACTGCAGACTACCTATCCATAAAATTGATGTTGGGGCTATTTCCACCACTTGAGAACTTGATGGTGCAGCCACCACTGTGCTCTTCATGATGCATCACAGTGTTGCACCCGAGATCTTTAATCAAGATCAATCACCTGCACTGGTGATGTGTGTGAGCAGCGTCAAGAGGTCCCTTGCGTGTGTTACACCCATAATCAACACTCCCCAATGACCCACAAAAGAACAGCCCACACACACACGAGAGCACGTACAAGGCAAAAAAAAACACGAATCACAAGACCCACAAAAATCAGGGACATCAGGAGTGCACATCAGATCATCAACATGCACAGCTGCTTTGAACATGCCACTGATGAGAGCTTTGGTAAGGAAGTCTACATGCTGCTGACGGGCATTGACCCAAACAACCTGAAATTCTCTAGCAATGCGCTCGCGTACAAAGTGATGCTCAATGTCGATGTGCTTGGTGCGGGAGTAATGCATGTCATCGTGCTCAGCGATTGCCTTTGCACTTTGGATTTCACAGCGTGATGCAGCGGATGGGAACACGCAAGTATTGCAACAAGCGAGATAACCAAACACTCTCGCACGTACCTGTACCAAGCACCACGTACTCTACCTCACTGGAACTTTGGACAACACAGCCTTGTTTCCCACTCTTCCAAGAGATGTCAGTTCCACCAACAGGAAAGATGTAGCCAGTGCGAGTACGAGCATCAGTGTTGTATGCCCAATCACTGTTTATGTATTTTTCAATGAGCACGGAGGGTTGAGCGTGATAGCACAGCCCCACACGCGTAGTGGATAGTGCGTAGCGGACAACACCCAGTGCCGCCTCAAGGTATTTCTCGCGAGGCTGTTGGGAATACTGGGCCAAGAAGTTGACCGGGAAGGTCACGTTTTCCCGGGTGGTGGTTGCGAGGTTCATGAGAGAGCCGATCACACAGATGTAATCAGTGACATCAATAGTCTCCCCCAGTTGTGTTGGATCAAGATACTTCACGAGGCGCTAGCCTGCTAGAGTCATTGGTGTGGATGCAGTAGGGGTGTCATGCACGAAAACTTTACCTCGCATGACAACTTGCATAGACAATCCCCAGAGGTTTCAGAGGCAGTCCACACTCTAGCTCCCCTTGCACTAACTTGGCCTTAGTTGGCTTCCTAGGTAGCCATACAAGCCTCAACCTTTATGCAAGCTCGCCGTTGAAGAATGAGTGCAACGCGCCACAATCTAGCAAAGCATTTATCTGCCAACGATTCTGGCGTCCTTCGTCGTCGGCAGAACCAGCCGATGAAATTTCGGCTTTCAGGAGGATTCTCGGAACGCTCACGCTCCCTTCGCTCCGTAAAAATACATTCGACAGCTCCCTAGCTGTAAAATGAATTTTGGGATTGGTGTTTTCTGATATAGACAAAGCTTCTCCTGCAGTCGGCCGTCCGTCACTCACTACTAGTTGTCGTTTCCCTGATGCTTCTTCTTGTAGTCCTTCTTGTGGTGCATAGGCTTTCCGCGGATCCAACATTTTCCACCACACGGCTGTCTCTGCTATTGGCCTCCTTGCACTTCGTCGATCTCCATGGGGTCAGTTTGTTGGTGCTTTGGTCGACGATAAAAATTCTCTTGCTTCTTACGGAAACCCCCTCGATGATAGCATAGCACATCAACGCACTCACCAGTGTCAGCCATAACCTGGAATCCCGTGATTCCAGTTGGTGCCAGCTTACACTGAATCTCCACCTTCAAACCATCGTGGTTCTTGTCCGCCATCTCCAGCTCGCTCATGACATCAATCTCGGAGCACAACACCAAGAAGCGACGCGTGTACTCCTGTACCTCGCCGATCTGCTTCAACTACTTTAGCTTGTTGCGTACGACTATGGAAGCATTCACGGGATCTTTGATGGTTTACTCAAACTGCTATCATGTCGTAGGCACACGCACTTCAGCTTGTCCTGTGCCTGGCTGCCACAACACAGCATGTTATATAGCTGTGTTCCCACCTCCACACTGAGTAGCCAACACATTCAACTCCCTCCATCACTCCAATTTTGTAACGTGTAGCAATGTCACCGCAAATGACACACGTACATCGTCCTCTGGAGGGTGACCCAGAGCCCCAAAGCATCTGTTCATCGTGAACAACCAGGTTTGTATGTTTGCATCCTTTACTGAGAGATTGAACGGTTTTGGAGCCTTTGGTTTTGGTCTTGGTGGACTCCTTGACCGGGCCGTCCGAATCTGTCCAGCGTCAGTCCCGTCCTGTAAGTCAGCCACCTGCTAATTGAGCCGCTCATTCTCCAACTCGAGGGCTCCCAGCTGCTTTACAATCTGCTGCATGGCGTGCTCCATGGCCCTTGACAACTTTTAGTGATTGGAGATCTGTAGAAAGTTTTTGCAACATTTTCAACAGTAATGAAAAAAAATCCGGTAGCAATTCGGCAATGTGGGATGAAAACCTGACGTCTTCGTTATCTTCCACGCACGCACAATAGGCCGTGTGGACACTCTGGAAATATAGAAAAAAATTCAAGAGGTTGGCTAGTACGTTTGCTTCAAAGTCTTGCCCAACAATCTCCCTCTCGATCAGCTTTGACATTGTCTGGCGTAGTCCGTGCCTTCCGCTCCTTTAAGTTGGTAGAGCTCCGGCAGCGCTTCCGTCCAACGCATGGCTTTGGCTCTGATACCAGATGTGTGAGTATGTGCTCTTTGGAGATGAATCCTTTATGTGTGGAGAGCACAGTCGAAACACGAAGATAGACTTGGACATAGTCTGGAAGCTAGAAATGGAAATCATAGGAAATGAGAGGTTGATTACAATGAGCAATGTACAGGGTACTTATATTGTCTGGCCGGCTAGCTTTGGCCCTAGTCTAATGCTCTCCTGGCTTGCTTTAACAAGCTACTTGCACCTGTACCCGGTGCCCTACTTGTACCTAATGATTGGGGGGAGAAGTCCACGACCGTTGATCGTTCCAAATTGACGATCTGTCTTCAATCCTTTCCACTCGCACAGTGGGCACGCGCTGCTCTGGCGAGCTGTCCCGGTGGTCCCGCATACCTCCAGGCGGTGTGTGCGGTCACCGTGTTGTGCACGCCACCGGGAATACTGTGTCTATCATATGCTTGCAGTCACAGGTTTTGCTGTAGTCATTGACCACGCCCGTTCTCGGGGGTCGACCGCCGAGACAACCTCTCGCCAGGTAGTGTGATTGTTGCGCAACTAGTCGCGAGGTTGACACGCAACCTTGCATCATGTGTTCGGAATGCTCGCTTGAAATTGCAAGCGAAACACCCCCTATGCCGGCGTGTGCCACATGCCGACGCGAAGTGATGCACTCTTTCTCCCTCCTCCTCCTCACATCTGCGGTCGAGCGGAGGTGAGCTCGACCGCGAGCTGGGTTTCCGAAAATTAGAAAACCATCCGCATGCCTCCCAAACATGGACGTGGCCCCAAGTATGCCAGAAGAATAGGGGCAGCTCGTTACATAAGCAAATTGAAGCACTACCGGGGCCTCACTCAGAACGTTCCCGACAGAGACGTCGCACCTCCGCCACTGGTAAAAGTGGACGGGGATACGGAGTGCGAGATTGAAGTTATCCTTGAACATCGACGCCGTGGAAATAATGACCGAGTATCTGGTCAAGTGGCACGGCCATGTTGCCGCACACAACAGCTAGGAACCCTACGATAACCTTCGAGACGTTGATCATCTGATCGATAACTACTTTTGCCGTTACCGCCTACGTCTGCTAGCGCGCCGGGACGTTGTGGCTAAAAGGGGGGGGGGGGGGGGGGGGAGAGCGTCCTTGACGTACACGAGACCCTAAAAATTGCGAGTGGGAATTTCTACTCTTACATTCATGGCCAATTGTACGGCAAGTTCAGGATTTTTACGCCGTTGGACCGAGGGCATTTTGACCAACTATCCCGACCTCCGGTGTCCTGTTCCAAAAGTTTCTGACAACTTCGATCACCTTCCGGAATGATCAAACAGAAGTGCCACGAACCATATCGATGTTTTGATATTGTTTTTGGTCAACTTCTCGACAAAGCTAGACATTTATAAAGAAGCGTCGAGATATACTCGAAGCCTCCAGAATTCTCAGAGGAGTTTCTCGAATCCACTACTCATAGCTTGACCTCGCACGCGTCGTTCGGCTCAAACACAGATGACCCAACGTATGCCTAATTCTCATTATGTAGCGGGAAGGCCGGTTTGGCCCTCTCTCCTCGCTGAAGTGAGGGGTGGTTGCACACAACCCCTCGCGTCAACGAGGGCTGGCCGACGGCCAGCAAACTGCTGGCCACCAGCCAGCTGGCTGCAGGTCGGCTGGACGGCCGGCGGCCGGCGAAGCGACCGGCCGGCCACCAACCGGCCAGCCGCCAGCCGCCGATCGCGGCCTCAGCCTGATTGGCGGCTGAGGGGCTGCGAGGGCCTTGAGGGTGAGGCCTCATGGCCTCGTGCCCTCGTCCTCGCTCGCCCTCCTCGCAAGCGAGCGAGGGAGGAAGAGGACGAGGGGGGGCAAGGGTGAGGGGGAGAGCGAGAGACAACCCTAGCGTAAAATCGCCAATGTGCCTCACACGCAACGATTCAACTCTTAGTTAGAGTTGACCCCTCCCCTCCCTTTCACCTTGTTGAGCAATGCTCAAACTATTGTAGCTTCTTGATCTTGTACTCGCTTGTTTCTCTAGGTTTTCTTAGCTTGCCTAGTACCGTGACTCACGGCTTAAAAGTTTTCCTAGAAATCACGTTATTGTGGTAACCGTGGTGGCGTAGAAAAGTAGTATTCTTCTACCATGTCATTGTGTAAATCATGGCGACCTAGGAAAAAATAAATTAAATTTATAATTGCCTCACCGATCATGAGAGCAAGGATACTTTGGGAGGAAACACCTCCTTGAAGCTGTAGAGTGATCCTCATAACAGTCTTCACGTGCTAGTTGTACGGATGAGGAAATGACAAGTGCCGGACCATCCAGGTCCAACAAGGGCAAGGTGGTGACGTCCTCACCACACGCCCTCGGTGGACTCCAGATTTTGGGAGCCATCGTCGCGAGCACTTTTACCAAACCAAAGGCAACCGTGCTGCCGACGGCAACCGACGACACCGAGAAGCGTGTGGAAGCCGGAAAATTGCTTCACGAGCATGTCAACGTGCACATGGCCAACCCACATGCAACGAAAGACACGCTCGAGGAGGACCACCCGGGCGTGGACCTCGACAAAGAGCACAACGTTGAACATGGCACAGGTGAAGAGGATTGCGATCATCGCCATTGTTATGGGGCGATCTCAAGCCGATTGCTCGAGAAGGGCAAGATGCTCGCAGGATCACCTGAAGCTGCTAACAACAGCGAGGTTGCCAAGAGCAGCAAAGGCGCCAAAAGCAACCATGTGGAAGTTCCCGCGAGAATGAGCCGGATGACGTCGCAGCGAAGGCAATTCATGATGACCGCCAAAGGCTTGCTCAGTTGGCTGCCAAGGTGGCGGGCCGACTCAAGATCACCACCGAGGGTGGAGGTGTGGCACCATCCGGAGGAGTGGGGACGGACCCCTTTCCTATGATGTGGCCGCAAAGGGGCAGACCAGCATCCACTCGAGCGTCTCTGCTGACAACAACCTTCTTTGGAAGGTAGAACTCCTTGGAGACATGTACGTGAACCATACCCTCTTGTAGTGGGTAAAGATGCACGGACAACGCGAGGCCCTGAAGGCTACCATCGATGGTGTGACGATATCAAAGGTGAAGTTCACATTTGCCAACGTGCTGGTCCACGTCGGACAGAGCATAACGGACCTCGACCGTGATCACCAGTTGTAGTGCCTAGTCGTTCATGAGGCAAGCCGCCGATGCGATGACCTCCACAAGGCGATGCAGAGCGTGACCCAGGTACAAATGCAGTAGCAATCACAGTGTGCTGTAGATGTTGATGCCACTGCCAGTGGTAGCAACGACTTGCCTATCTTGACGAATTTGGGACCGGTCATGAACATGTCCTTCCTCCACAGTGTGGAGATCTTCCGAAAGGGCATAAAACTGACCGACTGGTTGAATCGCATGGAGCATGTTCTACGTGTCCACAAAGCTCCACTTAGTCAATGGGACTACCTTGTCAAGGCGGTTTGAAATCAAGCTCTTCAAGTATGTGGTCAATGAGGGATGCGCGGTAGCTGCACCTCGAGTGGCAGCCCATGTTGTGGGAGGCCTTCTCCGCGATCATGCGTAAGAAGTACACCCAGCGTGAGGAGGCAAAGCGCGCCTTCCATAATATCAAGGACTTCAGGTAGCTGGGTAGCTCGCTCGAAGCCTACTTAAGCGGGTTCACTGCACTCGTGGAGGAAGCCGAAAGCTTCAACGAGGGCGATAGGACTCAGAACTTCAAGTACCAGGATTACATGCTCCTGGACCACTTACGTGACGGTCTTGCCAGAAAGTAGCTGAAGGAAAAGACCACCACAACGGTAATTGGCCAAGTTGGACAAGTTGGAGGGTGTTGTGGGACTACATGAGGGAAGTGTATTCGGCAAATCCGAAGTCCTACTCAGACGCACGGCCGAACGTGCATGCACAGCAAGGCCGCAGCATGCGCATGAACACTACGGGAGTTGGAAGAGCAACCAAGCAGAGGGGCAGGGCCAAGGGCAAGCAGTCTGCAAACCCTCAAGTCAAGTAGATTGGCAGGCACAAGACCCCAAACCACAAGCACAGCCGTGACAATGACGAGTTGCAAGTAGCGTATGAGCATCGCAACACAGCATTTTGTGACGGAATCTACCACAATTGTATGCAACATGGTCACTTTAGGGCTCAGTGCCCTAAGGCTGCTGGTGGTGGAAAAGAGGCCGTGGCATTAGCAGCAGCAGCAGCACCTCATGGGGAGGGTGTGGCAGGAGGCCACGGACAGGGCGGTGGACAGGGTCGTGATTGCGGCAATGGGTCCGGCCATGGTAACGGACATGGCCGTGGGACGGGTTTTCCCCTACTCCTGAGTGACGTTAGAGGGGACCACTCAGTGCTAAAGTTGGATCACGAGTGTGGGTTCATATTTTTAGACAAGGATGTTGAACAATTTGAGTTTTGACAAGTTCAAACCTCTTTGTTGTTTTCTCCCCTCTCGTTGAACCTCATTCTACACTTTCTGACCGTCATTGTCCTCTTAACCTTGCATCCTCAGATGATCCGACATGCATTGTGTTGGCGACAACAACCACTATGCAAGAGTTGTGTGATGCGGTGATTGAAGCAAACACCCTCAAAGTGATGAGTTCAATCACGTTTGTTGTACCTTTGGTCGACGAATTTGACCCAGTCAAATTTAATGACTGGAAGGTGCTAGCCGACTTTACACGTGCCCACAAGGTGTGGACTCGGGTAGGTGAATAATGGGAGCTACGGCGTCTGCCGTCTAGATTTCATGTTTCTTACAAACTCGGCTTGCCATCGTCGAGCCTGTTCACTTGGAAGAGTGGAGGCAACATGACGATGCAGTTCAAAGGGTACCTAGTTGGTACTCCCGTGAACGTACGGGCTGACATTGGAGGCGATGACTCTTTTGATAGCCTTGGCTTTACTCGACAGGTTGGCCTGAAGTACGCGCCATTGAATGACATAGTTTTTTCAGTAACAACCATATAGTACCAGTGATTGGTACTTGTAAAGCAAAAATTTGTATTCAATGGTATACATGGAGTGTCACGTTGAAGGTACTCAACCTTCTTGAACCGTTTGACGTGGTACTAGGCGATCCTTGGCTCCGTGAAAACAAGGTTCTGATGTGCTTTGAAACAAAGCGTTTGATCCTCCGAAAGGGACAATGTCACTTCACATTGTTTCCGAGTACGGAATTGTCACTGACCCGAATTAACGGCCATGCTAATTGGTTTACGATACAGGTCAAAAGATTTATTCGACAAGGTTGTCGATACTTCTTGGCTCAGCTAAAGAAAGTGGAGGACGACGTGAAGGAAGACACGCCGCTTGAGATCAAATCTCTATTGGCGGAGTTCTTGGGTGAATTCCAAGACCCACCGATTGGGCTTCCACCAGAACGACACATGGGCCACACGATTCCACTACAATCAGAGGCAAATCCTTTGTTCAGATCCATGTACGGCCTTAGTCCATCAGAGAGGCGAGAGGCCGAATGCCAAATCAAAGAGTACCTTATAAAGGGATGGATGGAGCCAAGTAGCCCGCCATATGGTACGCCGATCCTTTTTGTGCACAAAAAGGATGGTGGTTGACGTATGTGCGTGGGCTACCGGGCGCTAAACAAGCTCATTGTGAGAAATGGATTCCCCTTACCGCGGATCGAGAATCTATCTGACCAACTCGAATGTGCAAAAGTATTTTCGTCCTTGGATTTGTCTCAAGGGTACCAACAAATCCGCATTGCGGAAGATGATGCCCCCAAAACCACGTTCAAACGCACATGAGACACTATCAAATCCAAGATTTATGCTTCGGGCTAACGAATTCCCTAGCAACATTCCAAGGAGAAATGAACTGAACGTTTGCCAAGCAACTCGGCCACTTTGTCTTGGTTTACCTGGACGACTTTCTGGTTTTCTCCGAATCCATGGAAGAGCACACGGAACATATGCGCAAAGTCCTCGTGATCTTTCGGGATGAGAAGTTCTACAAAAAATGAGCAAATACAAGTTTACAAAGGATGAGCTCAAATACCTTGGACACATCGTCGCCAAGGAAGGTATCCGTGTTGAACCACAAAAGGTCCAAGCCGTGGTAGACTGACCACACCTGGAGAATATCAGGCAGATTTAGTCTTTCCTCGGCTTTGCAAACTACTTTCGATGGTTTATGCAAGGGTATTCGACCATGGTAGTACCACTAACCACGCTCATGCGAAAACACGTGCGTTGGGAATGGACATCTGATTACAAGAATGCCTTTCTCAAAGACAAATAGTTTCCATCTCCAGCACCCCTCCTAGCTCTTCCGAATCCTTCGCAACCGTGAGAGATACGATGTGATGCATCGATAGTAGGACTCAGAGCCGTCCTCATGTAGAACGGTCACCCAGTGGCGTATGAGAGCCGAAAGCTCATCCCCGTGGAAACGCACTACACAACTGGGGATCAAGAGCTCCTTGCGGTAGTACACGCTTTCAAGATGTGGTGTTGCTACCTCAAGGGTACTGATGGGGGTAAGACGGTCGTGACCTACCATAACCCATTGGTGTTTCTTTAAACGCAACCAAACCTGTCAAGATGACAGGCGCATTGTAGTGAATACCTGAGCCGACTCTCTTTCACATGGGAATATCGACCAGGACGCATCAATGTGGCTGATCTACTAAGCGGACAGCCTGTGGAAATTAAAGCAACCACCGAGGTCGTTGGGTGTTTTGTGGCCATTGCAACGGCAACAGTGCAAACACCAGAGACCCATGCACCTCTATGGCAACTACCTTGAGAGATTATCCACTACAACGGTTTTGTTAACAGAATCCGGATAGGATACTGTGTGGATTCTTGGTTTCAAGAATCTAGAAATCTAGAAAAGTATGGATTGGTGGAGGCAGCAAGAATCTTTTGGCACGGAGAACAAGTTGTGCTAGACTCAGGAGACCTTCGAGCGAAGATTATCTCCCAGTTCCACGACCCGCCGGTCGCAGGTCATGTGGGACCTCGAAAGACCGGACAGGCACTCTCGGGCCACTATTGGTGGCCAGGATGGACTGTCCATGTCCATAATTATTGCATGAAATTTGACCCATGTCTTTGGAATAAAGCTAGTAACAAAAATCCTGCTGGACTCCTCCAACAACTTCCCATTCCTGGTACTCCATGCGAGTGCGTCAGCATGGACTTCATTACTGGTCTTTCGGACACGACCCATGGCCACGATGCAATACTAGTGGTTGTGGACCTTCTGACGAAGATGGCACACTTCACTCCTTCAACCACTGATGTGAACGCAGAGGAGACTGCTCGTCTCTCGTGTCATAACATACCACAGCTTGCTGTTACGCATTATCTTACATCGAGGTAGAAAATTTGCTAGTAAGGTCTGGCAAAAGATACACAAGTACTTCGGCATCGAGTCACACATGTCAATAGTGTTTCACCCTCAAACTTTCGGAAAACTGGAATGCATGAACTGCATTCTGGAACAAATGCTCCGTATGTACGTGGACTCTATCATCAATGAATGGGACGAATTCCTAGCACCGACAGCATTTGTGGTGAATAACTCGGTGAATGAGTCTACACAGTTCACACCGTTTGTGTTGAACAATGGTCGGCATCCAGTGGTGCCCTCTTCATTGGTGAAGAGTGGGAGTATAGGAGGACATGTTTTTTCTGCTCAAGCCTTTGCCGAGCGCATAGACTCCTTGTCACAGGAGGCGAAGGGTCACCTTCAAGCTGCTCGGCAACGACAAAAGCCATATGCCAACATAAGTCGCCGTGAGGTCTCGTTTGACATTGGTGACAAAGTGCTGCTTAGAGCTAAGAATCTTCGACTGAAGTCGGCAGGGAGCAAAAACATATACTGAAGTGGATTAGACTGTTTCCCATCGTTGCACAGATCGGGCCAGTGGCATACCGGTCACTGATTCCGCCGAGTAGGATGATACAGGATGTTTTTCATGTGACCTTAATGGCTCCATACACGGATTAGGGAGCCGTTCAACCACCACCAACAATCCTTGCTGCCGACAGCTAATACGAAGTTCTTTGTCTACTCCAACACCAAGAGCGTATATTCCGATTGCGGGTTGTTTGGGAATACCTCGTTCATTGGGCCGGGTGTGGACCTGAACATAACTCGTGGGAGTCCAAATCTCGGTTGCCCACAGGGGTGGTCAACGAGTATTGCAGCAAGCTTGCAGCTCGCACAAATCGACGTGTGTCAAGGGGCACCACCTAAACACAGAAAAAGTGAACAACATTCCCGCAAGGCGGCATTCATGGACTGCAACCATAGGAGGTTGGAGAAGCCCAACATGGTCGTCGCGCAGTCGCTCTAACCTAAAGGGAGGAGGCCGCTAGCCGTGCTGACCGACAAGCTGCAGCTTAGGTCCAAGTGGCATGCACGTATTCACGTTTAGCTGGTGATTGAAATTATTAATTTTCTTTCACAATGTTGACGACTCGCTATCTTTCAATCCTGCTTGTTGTTCATGAACTGAGACGGTTCATAATAAGTGGGGAGGAATATAATGGGAGGGCCAGTTCTGTCCTCCCTTCTCACTTAAGCGAGGGGTGGTTGCGCACCACTCCTCGCATAGGGCTAGCCGACGGCCAGCGGCCGGCCAAGTGAGCGGCCTGCCACCAGCCGGCCAGCCGCCAGTTGCCAATCGCGGCCTCAGCCCGATCGGCGGCTGAGGGGCCGCGAGGGCCTTGAGGGCGAGACCTCATGGCCTCGTGCCCACGCCCTCGCTCGCCCTCTTGACAAGTGAGCGAGCGAGGAAGCGGGGGCAAGGGTGAGGGAGAGAGTGAGAGACAACCCTGGAGCGAACTCGCCAGCGTGCCTCATAAGTGACGATTTCGCGTTAGAACGACAAACATAAATTCGAAGTTCGTTTATGACAAACTTCGAGTTTTTAAAACAGAAAACTCGTGCGAACTCACGAGTTGGAAGTAAAACACCCGTGGTTTGGGTCCCAGAACGAGGGGTAAGGTCAAAAACGGAAATGGACCTTCGAAGACTCGAAATATTCGAGTCTCCCTGCTCTGGGTCGTTGATGACGATTGTGCCTCGGTCCTGCGAAGGGGGGTAAACCCCTGACGAGGATTGAGAACGTCATTCTACGAACTTCGACGAGGACCTTAGAGTAGGAGTTGAAGTACCGGCATGTTACACATTCTCCTCGCTGCATATATGTGCTCGACTCACTCGACTCTTGTCATCGAATTATTAAAAAATAATGCTCACTTACTGCTTTTGCAGAATTCCCCATTTTTCCCAAACACATGTATCGTCTTTTGTCTTGTAGCTCATCCCTGTGAACCACCTATGTTCCGCTCGGTGTAACACATGGTGCTACGGCAAGAGACGTCGCACGAACTTAGCCGCCGCCGCCGCCGCCTTGGTTCAAAACCACCGGAGCAATTAATTCTTGGCTGAATTATAGAGGGATAAATTTTACGCAAGGTGCCTGTTTAGACCCTACCTTTGATTTGGAATCACGCCCGCCTTTCTTCGCTAGTCCGCGATGCTTGAAATAATCCTAGTGTTGCGGAGAATCCCGTGGTCGAGGCGCCATACGGTCGGATGCCTCATGCAGCCTGTAAAACACTATGGCGAAAAAAAACCATTAAATAAAAAATCATGTTGACCTTCCATTGAGGAAATAGTCACAATCGAATAGTGTCTTACTACGCATCCATGTAACACTGACATGGTCACCGGTAGGAGTAAATGGCCGTTCGATAATCCCTATGTTTCTATCGTGCGGCTGAAAACTTACCATCGGCAATCCCATCGGGGTAATGCGGAGACGAGGGAGTACTTTCTTGGCTGCGAAGTCGGACTGAAGGATCTAAGACCCTATTCAACGACGTTATGCTCTCTTAGGATTCGCTCATCACTTTTATGAGCCCATAGTTCGGTGCATGGGATAGAAAACTTCGGGGGTAGCAGTCGTTGATATAGATGCGATTAGAACGTGGCATATTTTTGATATCAGATTCGTAAGTCAACATTTACAATGTATGCACTCATGAAACAGGTCCCTGCCTTCGTCAAGATCTCCGCTCGACAGTCGTTATAGGTGCGCTTTCCAGACACAGCAGCTCGGATATATTTTCCCATTACAGTGATGGTCACTGATTGGGCGAAAATCTTACAAAAATGAGGTTACTACACAAGGATGAAAAAAAGTGATTGAAAGCGGGAGCTTTGGTGAATATAATTCAACTGTCCGCTAAAAAGGGATAGATGATTGAATAGCACAAAAATTCATAAAGGAACGCGGCACTGGGCGCTCTTGCCAACAGAGCCGGGGAGCCGAGGGACTAATCGCCATGGGCCACAGATCTGCCTGCAAGGAGGTCCTCGGCCGCCTGCTTTCGCGGATTTGCCGAACCGAGACAAAGATCACCAGCCCAGTAGCCCTTGGCAAGGTCCAGCAAAGCAAGAACATCTTTGTCCGTGATTTTGGCGACTTCAAGGGGCATGTTCCACAGCCCGCGAGGCTGCTTCGGACGGAAGATACGCTTTTTGGTTTCAGAGGCTATCTACGGCATTTCAGAGCGGATGGAGCGAAGAAGGATGCCCAGTCGAGTTTTGAGGTCGTGAGGTCGCGGAAGACAAATGGTGGACTCAGAGTCTGGGAAGAAACTGAGGGACTGACTGACCAGGGCACCTTTGGGGATGAATCAGTCCGAGCCGTCTATCAGCAGCACGAGGATGGAAGCCATGATACATTTCTTCCAGTTAAGGCTTACTACATCGCCAGAAGGTTAGATTGCATACTGTTTCAGTCAAGGAGCTGTTGGACACCACTGGGTTCGTTTGATCTGAGTGATTGGATTTCTTGTGCGGCAGCCTTGATCTGAAGTCTTTGATCGACGGCAATCTGAGGAACCACGAGGCCATGATGCTAACGGCACGAAACAACGTCATCATACGGTTCTCCTCACTGGACTCTCTGCAGTCCACGTCATCAACCACTCATGTAGGAAAACGTGAGCTGGAAATAGTTTTTCACGTACTTTTCCTTGTCTACGTTTCTGCTCGAGTTTTTACCTTACCTTTGTGGACTTGTAATGTTGGCAGGAAGCCTCAATGTGCTTTGAGCGGTATCTGGTGGCTTTTCAATATGGAGCGATAGTGCTGTTCAACTTCAACTCTGAACAAGAGGATGTGGTGCTGGACCTTGTCAAGAGGAATGCAGTTGGCCTCTTTAAGGTTGCACACAAAGACGGTAAGATTTTGGTCCACATGCAGCCCCCAGGTGGCACTAAGACTGTTCTTGAGCTCTTACTTCTCACACTTGATGTCTCTGTTCCTGCAGAGTATGGGGTGGTCCTGCGCCCTAACTTGAAAGAGTGGAGCGAAGGAGGTTGTGACTATGTCGTGGTCAAGCAGCTCGACACAAACAACATCAGAGTCATCTCCAGCATTCTTGGGCAAAGTGTAGCTCTTGACTACTATGCTCGCAAGGTGGCCTTCTGGATGACCTGTTTGGTATCCTTCTGTGGAGCATTACCTCATGTTACACAGAAAGCCTGATTTTCTTTTGTTTGGAAACTCTAATTGTTGCACTCTGTGGTTGCAGGTGGATGAGATGGTTACTACATTCAGGGAGCTGAACCAAGGCATGGAGCAAACTGGAACTTTTACCATGAAGAGGAAGAAGTTGTTTCAGCTTGTCGCAGCAGCAAACACAACATTGGCTGATGTGATTCTCCGCATTGGTTTACTGGAAAGGTATCTTGGCTGTTCCGAAGTGAGGACAGTACAAGCACCTATGTGCACCTTCCTCTCCATCATGGCTGGATGTATGGGGACAGTGGATCTGTCCTCAAGTCCTTGTTGAACACCACATTTGTTCTTTTGTTTGCTTGTTTTCTGAACCTTGCAGATCAGACACCGCTTGGAGGTACGCCCAATACAGCAAGATCTGGGAGTACTTGCGTGATGATTTTGAACTCGAAGAGCGGTTTGAAAGCCTTGATTTCAAACTCAACATTATCCAGGTGAGTTTCTTGAAACCTGCTGAAGTGTAGCTCGCCATTCCTCCACTCAAATTCTTCATCTTGTGGAACTGCCAAACTGTTTTGCCTCAGCTGCTTCTGTACATTTCTTCATGCAGCACAACGTCCGGTTCTTCCTTGACATCTTGCAAAACCGTAAATCAGATACGTTGGAGTGGATTATCATTCTTCTGATTGCGGGTGAAATCTGTGTAAGCCTCTATGAAATCATCCACACTGCCATGAAGACAGGCGGTGCGACCTGATCACATAGTCGGTTTGTATTCTGAAATGTGAAGGCGATGCTTGTGCAAGCCATGTCTGTTTACAGCTGCAACAGGATTTTGTGGAACAATCAACCTTCTGATTACGATAAGATTGCGTAGAACAATTTGTTACTGGCTTGCAAACACTCCACAGTAACACCCTACGAACTGTGAAAAACTTGCCCATCCACTTCCACTCCCAGCCTGTTGTGCCTCAGTGGTGGGCTTTCATCTTATCACATGGACCTGCCTGGAAGTAGTGGTGCATGTCAATGCCCCTTTATGGAAAAGTCTTGGCTGGAACATCTGGACCCTAGGTGTAAGGTTGAGGATTCTGTGCCTATTTATGGGTCCGGTAATTTACCCCTTGTGTCTTGTTCCGTAACGGTTGGAAATTAGGTTACTTAGACATTCGAAAAAAGGCGGGAGAAAAACCTGTCGTGAATATGTTCAGGTTCTCCATGCACTTCCGCTTGGCCACCCAGGAACATCCCCCGTGGGCGCGAAACATGCTTGTACGTTGATAACTTCCAAGCATCAAGAGTCGTCGATTTGCTCACTCGAGGTCGAGTGAGCAAAGTCAGACTCCTGACCGGCCCCGACCACTTCACTTGATGTTAAATCGACTCTGCGGAAATGACACGAATAGTCCACGTTAAATTTTTGTGGGCGTATACTGGCTGTCCCCTATTCCAGAACGGCACAAAATTAGTCACTTGTTCGAAATAGACCTGAAAAAAAAAAAAAAAACCCTTCGTGAAAACACTCGCAAATTAATGGGGTAATACGGTGATTCCGCCTTTGTCCATTGTCCTTTCCAACGTTGCAAACGCAGTCGTGCGGTCAGAATTGGCTACAAAAATAGCAACAAGGAGTTATGGCTGCCCGAACCCAGGCAGTGCCTACGACAGTCAACGATGCCAAACAGGGCCATACAGCAGGAGACATGGACCCTAGGCACTGCATGATGCTGCAGATGCAATGCCACAGCCAGACACAACGCTAGGTGCATGCAGACAGCATATGCAGTGGCAGTGACCGCCGGCGGCCCGACCACCGAGGAGGCCTGCCGATGGAGCTGAGCGCATTGCCAGAGGAGGCTCCAGCGACGGGAGAGTGGGCCTCAGCGTGCGTCGGCTCCACCAAGCGACACTCCAGCGGCGTCAAGTCTCGTCGTCAGTCATCTGCACGCCGATGTACACAAGCCGGGAGGACCCAACAGAGTGCAATGAGAGATGCACGGAAACCAACACTCCCCCATGACTCACAGGCGTAGTGCACATGTGCGGGCAGAGACACAGTCAACGATCAAACTCCCCCAGGCAAAGCAAAAACGCAAGCAGGGATAGAGAGAGTCACTCACGGACACATGCCGACTGAACTCACAGCCTTCTTGAACGAGTCGCGCTTCAGTGCCTTGGTCAAGAAGTCAGCCAACTGCCGTGCTGTCTCAACCCACACAATGCTGATGCTGCCTTCATGCAACAACGAACAAACATAGTGATACTCAACGTTGATGTGCTTTGTGCGTATGTGATGCATGCCGTCATTGTCGACGATTGCCATGGCACTCTCATTGTCACAATGCAACGTGATGGATGCGACAAACTGACGTAACTTGGACAACAGACGACGCAACCACACACTCTCGCATACGCCTGAGCCAAGAGCAATGTACTCAGCTTCAGTAGTGCTGCGTGCAATGCACCCATGCTTGCCACTGCGCCAGGACACAACTGTGCCGCCAATCAGAAAGATCCAGCAAGTGCGACTCTTACTGTCCGGACTGCCGGCCCACTCACTGTCGGTGTAGCCCACCGCGACAACAGACGGCTGACGGCGGAACATGAGACCTCGCCAAGGAATCAAGAGGACATAACGCAATACTCGGATTGCGGCCTTGTAGTGGAGGTGACGCGACTCGTGAGAAAACTGGGCCAGGAGGTTGACTACGAATGCGATGTCTGGGCGCGTCGTCGTTGCCAGGAACATCATTGACCCGATGACTCGCAGGTACGTGGTCACATCAACTGGCTCCCCCACAATAGCTGGGTCAGGACTCTTCAGCTTCACCTGACCATCGGGTGACATGGGTGAGGATGCACTCGGTACGAGTGGCAGGTCCTCCGCAAAGCGGTTAGACAGCGTCTGTACATAGGCAGCCTGGTGGATGTGCAGGACGTCATGGGAGCGATCATGCTCAAGCTCCATGCCCAGGAAGATTCTGTCAGATCCGAGATCCTTCATCTGATAGGCGGCGTGTAGCAAGTTCTTGACACGCTGGATGACAGCTGTGTCTGGCGATGCAATGAGGAGATCGTCGACGTAAACCAGAACAACGACGAAAGTCTTGCCTCGCGAACTGCCAAACAGTGCGGGGTCAGCGGTGCTGCGGTGGAGTCCGCCACGAAGGAGCGTGCTGCTGATTTCTTGGTTCCAGCACCGAGGCGACTGCTTCAGGCCATACAGGGCCTTACGTAGTCGCCAGACTCTCCCGGTGCCATCGTCGAAGCCTGGGGGCTGAACCATGTAGAGCTCCTCACCCTCCTGTGAACCATGGAAAAAGGCGTTGCTCACGTCCATCTGATGCAGCTCCCACCCATGCTGGGCGAGTAGGCTGAATAGCGCCCGGCTAGTGGAGAACCGGCCAAATGGGGCAAAGATCTGGTCGTAGTCGACCCTAGGAATCTGGGCAAACCCCTTGGCCGTAAGGCGGACCTTGTACTTGTCCAAGGACCCGTCGGGCTTCCACTTGCACCGAAAGACCCACTTGGCGCCGATGGCCTTCCGACCTGGAGGAAGGTCGACAAGGTCGTACACATGGTGCTGTCGGATAGCGGCGAGCTCATCGGCGCAGGCAGCGTCCCAGTGTGTGGCCTGAGGAGAGGCTCATGCCTCGCGCAGGGTGGCTGGGTCCTCCGGGCGTGCTGTGGAGCAGACTGAGAGAGAGTGTGCCTCTTGAGCCCCAGGTGGGATGCGCGCGAGTGCAGCCACGACAGCGCACCGATGCTCGTGATGAAGCATGCCGTAGCCCAGTTCGGAGCCCGGGTGAAGGTCTGCAATGATGACCGAGGTGGTCAAGCCGAGGGCCTTGGTGCCAGGGTCCCCACTCACGACCGTGGGAGTGAAGGAGACACGTGGGGCCACGGGGGGTCGGGGCGCCATGGAGCCCGGTGCGAAGGTCTACGCGCTCACCGACAGTCTGCGTCGGAGGCTGCCGCCTGGGCCACGTGTGTAGCGTGGCAGGGTAGGCGATGGCACTGAGTCCGACGGGCCAATGGAGGCGGACGGGGTTGCTGGCCCGGAGGGGCCGGCGGATGCGACTGGGGCTGCTGGCCCGGAGAGGCCAGCAGGCGCGTCGGGAGCTGCTGGCCCGGAGGGGCCAGCGGACGCAACTGGGGCTGCCAGCCCG
Source organism: Penium margaritaceum (assembly GCA_023375785.1). Taxonomy (NCBI): domain Eukaryota; kingdom Viridiplantae; phylum Streptophyta; class Zygnematophyceae; order Desmidiales; family Peniaceae; genus Penium; species Penium margaritaceum. Next base: position 24,129 of record SZWC01006133.1, read on the forward strand.
GAGGGACCGACGTGGAAGAGGAGGGAGAGGTGATGAGGAGGTCATCCACATACACCAGGATGACGGCAGGCATGAGAGTCGTGCCACCGACGAAGAGGGAGGGGTTGGACTGGCTAGGACGGAAACCGCCACGGACGAGGGTAGACGAGAGCTCCTCATTCGAGCAACGAGGGGACTGGCGGAGACCGTAGAGCGCACGACGGAGGCGACAGACGCGTCCAGTACCATCGGAGAATCCCGGGGTCTGGAACATGTAAAGCTCCTCCTCTAGACGACCGTGTAGAAAGGCGTTGTTCACGTCCATCTGATGAAGCTCCCACCAAAAGTGGGTCGCGAGACAGATGACAACGCGACTCGTCGTGAAGGGGCCGACAGGGGCGTAGGTGTCGGTGAAGTCAACGCCGGGGACCTGGGAGTAGCCCTTGGCGGTGAGGCGAGCCTTGTATGTGTCGAGGGCACCCGAGGCGGTGAACTTCTTGCGGAGGACCTACTTGGCCTTGATGGCCGTGCGACCGGGAGGAAGGTCGGCGAGTTCGAGTACACCATGCTCAGCCAGGGCGGCAAGCTCGGCAACACAAGCCACGTGCCAGGCAGCGACATCCGGATGAGCAAGGGCGTCAGCGAGAGTGAGGGGGTCGGACTCATCAAGGGGGGAAGGAGAGGAAGACGAGGGTGGAATAGAGGTGACCGCGAGGGCACGAGCAGCAGATGCCGGGACACCGACGAAGCGGTGATCAGTGCAGGCATCGAGTGCATGGCGAAACTTGAGATGGAAGAAGTGGCGACCGTGGGCGTGGCCTGGATGGAGGGTGTACCGCGACAAAGGGCGAGACAGAGGGAGCTTAACAACAGATGAGGGAGGAAGGGAGGAGGAAGGAAGGGGAGAAAAGACCGCTGGAGGGGGGGTGGTAGAGATGGAGGCAAAGGGGTGGTGGACGAGGGGGAAGAAAAAGGGGGAGGAGAGATAGGTGACGATACGACAGTGGGAGGAAATGTGCAAGTGAGGAGGGAGGAGGTAGAAGAGGGTGGGATGGAAGGGGAGGTGCAGAGTGACACAGTGGAGACCCGGGAGAGAGAGGGAGGGGACAATGCAGGGGCTGGGGATGAGGATGCGACTGGAAGAGGAGCGACCGGAGGGATAGGGGAAGAAGAGACGGGGGACGAGGAGGAAGGTAGTGTGACGATGGGGAGAGGGACAGAAGTGCAAGTAAGGGCGCGAGCAGTGTGGGAGCGAGTGCAAGAGGAGACAGGGGAGGAGGGAGGAGGGGTATCCAGGATAGGAGGAGGGAGCGGAGAGGCAGGGACGGGGAGAGCGGGGGGAAGTGTATGAGGGGAGAGAGGAGGAGGGGGAGGAGGGACGGAGGGCCGAGTCCAGGCAGCGTGTGTGCGCATCCACGAGTGGGGGCGAGGGGGAACACCGAGAAGAGAGGCCGGACTGGGGACGAAAGGGTGAGGGGGAACTGCCGGAGGGGATGGACAAGGGAGGGGGACGGGCGGCAAAGTGGAGTGAGAGGAAGGAGGAAAGGGCGGAAGGGTCTCGCGAGAGAGGACGTCGACCAGCGAAGGGACAGGCGAGAGGTGGGCAGAGGAGGCGGCAGCGGGCGAGGACGGCGGAGACGGGGTCACTGCGAGAAGGACGGGGTCGTCCACAAGAGCGACAGGGGAGGACGCCCGAGACGGGGCGTCCTTCGGAATGTCCTCAATAGAGAGGAGAACAGGGTCAGCACTGCGAGGGGGAGACGGCGCACGGGGAAAGTCCACTAGCGGAGGCGCGGTCAGAGTAGGGGGAACGGGAGGAGGGGAGGAGGGGAAGCCGGGAGGAGAGATAGGGGACGGCACGGGAGACGGTAAGACAGGAGGGAGGGGAGAGATAGATGGCGGACCGCCACGGCGATGCGAGGGGGGTAAGGGAGGCGGAGGAGGGGCAAGAGGCGGGGGGGAGGGAACGGGCAGAGAGGCGGGAGTTGGGACGGGAGGGGAGGGAGAGGACGAAGGAGAAGGGGGGAGAGGAAAGGAGACAGGCGCAGGAGGCCCCGTCGTGGAAACAGGGTTCGGCGCAGGAGGAAGAGGAGGAACCTCGGGGCGGGGCGGGGGGACATGCGAAGAGGGTAG
>SZWC01006133.1:37041-47580 GCA_023375785.1 Penium margaritaceum
GAGAGAGAGAGGGAGAGAGAGAGAGAGAGAGAGAGAGAGAGAGAAAGAGAGAGGAAAAAAAAAGGAAAGCCGGGACGAGACCCAGCGGGTGGGGGGGGGGGTGGTCCTAGAACGCCGTAAGGGCAAGGCCACTCGGCCGGAAACGGGCCGACTGGCCATTTGGGGGCAGACGGCCCCGGGCTCAGGGAGCCTGACAAAAAGGAACAGCAGGAGGAGGGAGTCGGCCAGAGGCCACAGGTAACGAGAGGGGCGGAGGTTCACAGTTCAGAGTTCAGAGTTCAGAGTTACAGAACCCAGGGCCGAGAGGCCTAGAGCCCCCGGCCAACAGCCTGGCGCCTAGGACCTAGAGCCTAGAGTCTAGATCTGGGCCTAACCCCTAAGCCGAGAGGCGAAACGGAGCCCTGAGCAGGAGCCGAGGCTTGAGGGCCGGAGGCCGAGCGCCGAGCCGAGGGCCGGAGAGGGAGGGCCGATGAGCGGAGGCCGAGGCCGGGCAGGTCCACGGAGGCACGGAAGGGGAAACGCACCTGCAGGAGAGAAGAAAACGGAGGAGAGTGAGCAAAAGGGCGAAGGGCAGCCAAAAGAGAAAAAGAGGAGAGAGACAAGGAAGAAACGACCCAGAGGCGACGGGATGGAATAGGAAGAGAACAGAGGGGGGGGGGGGGTGTTGGAACGACGAGGAGACCCCGAAAGGGGTGAACCTGGTGGAGAGGGAGGGGAGCAGGGGCGATGACGGAGGGAACACCCCACGGAAGCGGGAGGACTGCAGCGGCAACGGAAGCGGCGGCGGGCGGTGCCCATGGCGAAGGCCGCGGAGACGACGAAGACGACGGCGGCGGCGGCGACGCACCATCGGAGCAGCGGAAGCGGAAGCGAGAGAGGGAAGGCCACAGGCCCGTTTTACGGGCTTGATGCCATGTTAAACAGGATAGGGTGAGGGGAAGGGAGAGTGAAGGAGGCGGGAGGCGGGAGGAGGCGGGAGGCGGGAGGAGGCGGGTGGAGTCGGGAGTTAGCCGTGGGGCTAACTGTCCCACTGAGAGGGGGGGAAGGCGCTCTCGAGAGCTGTGAGGGGGGAGCGCTCTCAAGAGTTGTGAGGAGAGTTGTTGCACAAGACTTAGGCGAGAGAGCAGATCGAGGCGAGCAAAATAAACTGGTTTTTAGGAAAGAATGAATGAGCGACGGTGAGGACCGCCCCCTACCGGGTCGGCCTCGCACAGAGGCTGACGTCAGCTGCCTGGAGCATATTGCGCAGCGCAACATGCTCCAGGCAAGGCATCGCGATGCCCATGCGAGTGGCGAGAGGCGGGCTTTCGCTCCCCTTTGAGGAGGGAGCAAAAGGCCCCCTTCTCTGGCGCGAGTGCACCACCTGTTTGATGCGCAGGTCAGAGGACCAGCTCCTATCTGTCAGTTTGGCAAGGGTCACAACGGCAGGAGTTAACCCGGTGAGACAAACCCGGCTAGCAGAACTAAACTAGGACTTAACTAGGCACTCTAACTCAAGCAGCAACAAACGTTGTCTACTTTAACAGACGTGACTAGGGCTACCGGCCTGGGGGGACCAGCGGACGCAACAGGGGCTGCCGGCCCGGAGGGACCAGGGGGCGCAACTGGGACTGCTGGCCCAGAGGGACGAGCGGACGTGACTGGGGCTATCGGCTCAGAGGGACCAGTGGACACGACTGTAGCTGCCGCCCCGGAGGGACCAGCGGAAGCGACTGGGGCTGCTGGCCCGGAGGGACCAGCAGAGGCGACTGGGGCTACCGGCTCAGAGAGACCAGTGGACACGACTGGGGCTGCTGGCCCGCAGGGACCAGCAGAGGCGACTGGGCCTACCGGCTCAGAGAGACTAGAGGACACGACTGGGGCTGCCGGCCCGGAGGGACCAGCAGACGCGACTGGGGCTACCGGCTCAGAGAGACCAATGGACACGACTGGGGCTGCCGGCCTAGAGGGACCAGCAGATGCGACTGGGGCTGCTGGCTCAGAGGGACTAAGGGATGTGTCACCCGGAAGCTGCAGGACGGAGGGCGGACTCTCCACTCCCCCACGCGATGGGATAGACACGGACGAGCCGGAGCGAATGAGGTCGCGAGGAAACAGGTCCTCAAAGAAGAGGGAATCCCGGGACTCGACGATGTAGTGCCGGGAGGGATCCGAGAACCGCCAAGCCTTGGACTGACGAGAGACACCAAGGAAGGTGCAGGGGGGCGAGCTTGCCGCCCTACTACGGGGCGGGCAGCCACACAATGGCCACGCAGCCCCAGACGCGAGTTGGGCGGAGGTCAGCTCGCTGACCGTACCAATGTTGGTACGGTGTGGACTGGCGGGGAAGGGGACCGTGGGGAATCCGGTTCCAGACCCAGGTCATGTAAGCCATGGCTTCAAAATAGAAGCCATCGGAAAGACCGGACTCGACCCGCATGGTGCGGACGGCGTTGGCCGTGGTACGGTTCCACCGTTCGGAGACACCTTTCTGGGCCGGCGAATAGGACGCGGATGTCTCATGGTGGATCTCGCGGGAGGCGAGAAAGGTCGTGGTCTCACCCATGTACTCACCACCGCGATCGGAGTGAAAGCGGTGAAGAGAGCGGCCACACTCGCGCTCCGCGAGGACAAGCCGGTCCTGGATAACTCGGGCGACATCGCTCTTCTGCCGAAGGCAGAAGACCCAGCGGTAGCGAGAATAGTCGTTAGTGAGGGTGAGGACATAGCAGTCGTGTTCGCCGACGGACTCGGTGGGGAGAGGGCCCATGACGTCGGAATGGACAAGGTCGAGAGGGGCGGACGCACGGGAGGAAGACAAAGGGTATGTGGACCGGTGCATTTTCCCCTGAGCACAATCAATGCACTCAGTGGGACACGGGAGGGGGAAAGTATCCGGGTCAAGGCCCTTGGCCGGCTGGGTGCGGAGCATGCTGTCTACGGCGGCGGAGTGGACGTGGCAGAGGCGGCGGTGCAAGAGGCGAGTGTGCTGAGGAGAAAGCGTACTGGTGACAAACACATGGCCTGTGGCGGCCGACGGGGAGGAGACGGAAGGAGAGGAGGAGAGGCGAGGTACATGCCACAGGTTGCCACGGGCGGTGGCGTGCAGTACGACAAGACCAGACGGACNGCACGGGAGGAAGACAAAGGGTACGTGGACCGGTGCATTTTCCCCTGAGCGCAATCAATGCACTCAGTGGGGCACGGGAGGGGGAAAGTCTCCGGGTCAAGGCCCTTGGCCGGCTGGGTGCGGAGCATGCTGTCTACGGCGGCAGAGTGGACGTGGCAGAGGCGGCGGTGCAAGAGGCGAGTGTGCTGAGGAGAAAGCGTACTGGTGACAAACACATGGCCTGTGGCGGCCGACGGGGAGGAGACGGAAGGAGAGGAGGAGAGGCGAGGTACATGCCACAGGTTGCCACGGGCGGTGGCGTGCAGTACGACAAGACCAGACGGACACAGCGACACAGTGCCAACACCACGCGAGTGCACAACGTCCATGCTCATGCGGTCAAGGACAGTGACGGATAGAAGGCTGAGCTCGAGACCAGGGACGAAGAGGACATCGGTCAGAAAACTTTCACTGGAAGGACCACAAGAACGAACGACGCCAACACCACGGACAGGCAGCACCTGTCCGAAGTCTGTCTGGACACCGGAGACATCGCCAATAGGACCGAGCATACTGAAGGCCTCACGATAGGCCGTCATGTGATGCGTGGCCCCGGAGTCGATGATCCAGGTCTTGGCAGGGTCCTGGACTGGGGTCGCCAGATCGGTAACGATCACATGGCAACAAGCAAGGGACGCGGACGTGGTGGAAGGAGGTGCGAACCGAGACTGCTAATCGTCAAGCCATGCAACGTCGTCATGGGAAGGGGTAGTGGAGGCCATGGGAGACGAAGAGACAGATGAGGCAACAGGACACGTTTGTAGCTCAGTCTCAGTCATGCAAGGCTGGGCAGGAGACCAGGAAAGGATGTAACTCGCACTTCCCTGGGGAGGAGGGCGAGGCAGGCCGAGCTGGAGCGCGATGAACTGCTCCAACTGACGCTCACGGGAGGACGACCCGGGGGTGTAGACGGAGTGCGGGGTGATGGCGCCGGAGCCCGGGTACAAGGAGGACTGTGCCGGCACCGACTGATGCGACGTTGGTGTCGGCTGGACTGGCGAAGCAACCAGAGTGGTGGAGCTGCTGGATGAGGCCCATGTGTCAGAGTCGGTGACAACTACGGCGACAGAGGCGAGACGACGCGCCCGCTGGCGACGCATGGTGGCGATGATGCGTGCCTCGTCCGTTGGTAGAGGGCACGTGTACCACCCGTACCCGGGCTGGCCACAGTTGTGGCAGACCGAGGCTCCACCGCTGGACCCGGTCGACGGTCGCTACTGCTGCTGTTGTGGACCCTTGCCTTTCTTGTTCCGACGCTTCTTCTTCCCCGACGACGATGAGGTGGCTGCGATGGGGGAAGCGAAGGCCACGGAGGCGACGACAGGGGAGGCGAGGGCCTCCGTGCGCTAGAGACGGGACTCCAGACGAGCTTCCTCAATCCGGAGGAAGAGCTCGTATGCCCAGGGCATGAGGGTGCCCTGGACCGCCATGGTGGAGAGGACGTCGTGAGAGTAATGGACGAAGATGTCCGCGTACGCTTCGGTGGCACCGCACTTGATGGTGAGGAGCACGGCCAGAGGGGGTGGGCTAGAGGTCCCGAGGCGACGGAGGATGTCCTCCGCCCGCTGCCAGTAGGAGGTGACTGTCTCAGTCTTCCCCATGTGCATGGAGTTGAACTCTCACAGCAGGTGGCTGGTCTCAGCCTCGCTGGACAGGCGATGGGGAAGAGTGAGGACGTGCCACGCGGCTACAGGGTCTGGTGTGGCGCCAGTGGTGAAGTCGCCTAAGAAGGGCTCGAGGGCGAGGCGGGAAGCCGGAGGGGCGACAGGGACTAGAGCACGGGCGGCATGATCAGCGTCATATAACTGGTCGGCCAGGGTGGCATCATACGGAAGGGTGTAGAATTCCCACATGCCCTCATCCTGTGCCCAGATCCGGAAGCTGAGCTCCCAGCTTCGGAACTGCTCGCCGGCCTGAAGCGGCGGCGGCGTTTCAAAGTCCTTTTGCCTGCGGCCGGCACCCAGAGTGGGGCCAAGGACGGAGGTCACTGTCTACCGCTGGCGCTGAGTCTGTTGCTGCGCCAGGTAATGCGTGGAAGTAGACACAACTGGGCTGGCGTGCCCGAGAGAGGTGAAGGATGGCGGCGCACTGGTGCCAGTCTGAGAGACCAACGGCTGCAGTGCCGCAAGCTTCTACGTCAGGGCGGCGAGCTGTTGGTTAAGAGCAGCGAGGGGGTCAGGGTTGTCGCCAACGCCACCAGGGGACTGCTGCCGCTACTACTGCTGCTGCTGCTGCTCTTGCTGTTGCTGCTACTGCTGGTGCTGCTTCTTCTGCTGCTGCTTCTGCTCCTGCTGCTACTGCTGCTACTCCTACTATTCCTACTGTTGTTGTTGCTCCTGCTGCTCCTGCTACTGCTACTGCTGGTACTGCTGCTACTGCTGCTTTTGTTGCTGTCACTCCTGCTGCTGCTACTGGAGCCGCTGCAAGAAAGGGGGGTAGGAGTCCCCCCAACAGAGGAGGACCCCTCTCCAGTGGGGCTACCATGGTGTGATGCCCCTTTGTTTTGTTGTTTTTTTTTCGTTTTTTTTTTTGGTGCTGACGTTAACAGTGATGTCAGCTGAGGGCGGTGGACGTCTTGCCCACCCTTAGGTTTACTTCCCCCTTCCCTTGCCCCCTTTTTTTGATTTTTTTTTTGAGTTGATGATGTCAGCAGTGACGTCAGCAGTGGGATGCTGATGTCAGCAGTGGTGGTTGTTGGGGCCGCTGCTGCAGCTACTGTTGCTGCTGCAGCTACTGCTGTTGCTACTGCTACTGCTGCTGCTGCTGCTTCTGTTGGTGCTGCTACTGCTGCTGCTGCTGCGGTTGGTGGTACTGCTGCTGCTGTTGTAACTACTTCTGCTGCTGCTGTTAGAGCTGCTGCTGTTGAAAAAGGGCAAAAAGGCAGATATGTCCCAAATCCATGTGAAGCATAACGACAGTGAGGGAGGGGAGAGATGCCACTCTCTCCCCTCCCCCACCATCACCTATGCTACCCTACACTACTACTCTGCTCTGCTCTGGGGTCAGGAGAGAGGGTAATCCCGTGCCTCGCCCTGCCCACTGTGTACCTGTTCATGTCAGTGATCTATTGAGCTGCACCATATATTCCGGTAGTCATTGCACTAACACAGCGAGCAGCTCAAAGCAAGAAGAGACCAGGAGGAGTGCTGACGTGGAGAGGCGACGAGGTGCGAGCACAGGAAGCACAGAGGAGCCGGACACTCTCCGGACAAAGTTCGATAGTCGATTGGAAGATCGATTATAAAACTCAATCCAAGGGACCAGGGAAATCTGTCTTCACAGGATCGACGGTCCACGACAAATGTATAAATCAAGAGGAGCGTCATGAGTACGGGGGGGATTCCGATCAAACAAGCGAAGACCCGGTGTGACCGCACCCCAAGACCTGCCGGCTCCAGACGGCAGATTGCCGTCCCGCACTATTCACCGCACAGGGCGTACGAAGCGAACGGAAGCGCAAGGTGCTCCGGAGCTTCAGGATTTAAGGAGCAAGGCTCAGCGCTGATTATACTCCATTCTTCCAAGTGGTTATGTTACATTTGTACCAGGGTACTGGAGCTAGGACTTGTACTTTATTTGAGTTATCGCATGCCAGGAGTTCCTGATGAACAAGACATCTGTGTTGGGACTTCAGAGCTGAATTGCGATTGGTTGCGCTGTTCTTGATCACAGTCAACTACGTTTTAACAATCTCAATTTTTAACATTTGGTATCAGAGCAGGGGCGTGGTTTGACTGCATCAAGGACTGGCTGCACTGATTTTTCAGACACTCGTCCAGGGCCGGTTTCAATCAGCATCACCAGCAGAAGCAACACCTGCCAGTGACAGTCATGGCAGGCTTCAGTGGGTGCAACATGGGTGACACATTCAAGATTCAAAAATTTGATGGCCAAGACTACCATGAATTCGCATTCAACATGCGAATGGTGTTCCTGGCCAAAGGTCTGTGGGGAGTGGTGTCAGATCCCCCCACTGAGACTCTAAGCGCAACGGCCTCAGCAGATGAGAAACTACTATGGCAGCGCAGATGTGATCAGGCATTTGCCATCTTGGCAATGCAAGTCTCTGAACGTCTCAAGTTTCTCATCAGAGACGGGAATCCCACCTTGGATCCAAGGAAGGCTTGGATTGCACTTCGACAAAGATATCACAAAGTCGGTGATTCTGAACTTCACAACCTCTTTATCCAGTTCTGTGAACTCAAGATGGATGACAACACCAGACTTGAAGATCACGTTTCCCGACTCAAAATGCTGGTTGAGCGCATCACTTCAATGGGCCAGACCCTGTCTGAAAAAGTCATTTTTCTATGACTCTTTGCCAGTTTACCAGCACGTTTTGAAAACACCGTGGAACAACTACTTGCTTTTCAAGAGCAGGGTGGATCTTTTGACTCCAGACTCCAATCATTGGAGACAACTTGACAACAAGCTTCATCTGGAGCATCCTCCTCCAGCAACATCGCCAGTTCATCCAAAAATCCTGGCGCAGCTACCCAACAACCGCAGCCGGTGATTCAAGGAGGATCTGGACAATCTGGAGTATATGAACTAACCCTGGAAAAGGCCTGTGACACTCTTTTTCGAGCAGAAGAGAAATTTATCAAAACTGGAGACCTCTCAGATGCAGCATTGGCAGCCCGCTATGGAGGCAGGCATCAGCAGCACTTCACACGCCCACATACACATGGGCATGGTCATACAGGTTTCTCTCGAAACCAACCACAGCATCTTCATCGTCAACCATTTCAAGGGGGTACCATTCCAGCAGGAGCACCCGGCAGCAAAGGTTATGAACATGTAAAATGCTGGAATTGTCAGCAACTTGGTCACATCAATCGCTATTGTGACCAACCGAAGAGGCCACGACATCCTAACACTCAGCATGCCCTCCTGACGACAACACCATCACCAAGCCATTTCATCGAAGGGTTCAAAAATATGTTCACTCAGATGACTACAGCATGGAACCAGATGCTACATCAAATGGAGACACTCCATGCAAATGGATCTGACACAGCCACAGAGATCAACTTCACACCCGACGCTGTGCATTTTTCAGATCTGGCACAACCACTATCGCAGCAGTCAAATTCACCATCTGTTGTACCAGACTCAACCTCAACTGACAACATCATCCTTGAAGATCTGGCTCTCTGCACCATCGACAGTGCCTTCCTACTGGCTGCCGGAATTCTGGCATGGATCATTGACAGCGGCAGTACTCGACACATGACTTGTAATCGCTCCTGGTTCATTGACTTCAAGGAACTCCGTAATCCCAAGCCAGTGCGAATTGGTGACGGCCGAGTCATTCCAGCCATTGGAGTTGGCACTGTCAAAATTGCTATCTCATTCGAAGGGAAGGTGGCCTCCAGAACCTTCTCCGATGTTCTATTTGTACCTGAATTGGCCGCAAATCTCCTCTCCATCACCAGGTTGAATGACAAGAATTGCAAAGTGATTTTTGACACTGACAAGAGCTGTCGGATTTTTGGCAGCAATGGCAAACTTGTTGCTCAAGCACAACGCGAAGGCAACTTGACAATCCTGCTCACCTTGGATGTGGAAGCAGATCCATCTGCTCCAGAGGTGGCCTTGGCCACGGCAACTCCATCTGCCTCCTGCACTCCGACCTCTGACAGTCTTACTTTTCTCTGGCATCAGCGTCTGGGTCACATTGGCTTCAACACTCTACAGACCATGTCACAACAGGAAATGGCCCATTGCCTTCCCACTACTCTTCGCAAGCCTACCAACTCCTGCTGTGAAGGATGCCTTGCTGGCAAACAACATCAAGCCAGCTTCCCCAGCTATTCTGACAGCAGCACCACGGACAAACTTCAACTCATTCACATGGATCTCTGCTGTGTCAAAGATGCATCTCTTTCTGGCAAACACTATTTTCTGGTCCTTCTGGATGACTTCACGCACTATGTCTGGGTTCGTTTTCTTCGTCACAAGTCTGAGGCTCCTGAACACATCATCTCGTGGGCCCGAAAGGTGGAAAATGAAACTGACAAGACTATCAAAGCATTCCGCTCTGACAATGGCGGGGAGTTTGTTAACACCACACTTCAGACCTTCTTTGATAAAAAAGGAATCACTCATCAGCACACAACACCACGCACGCCGCAGCAAAATGGGAAAGCGGAACGTATGAACCGCACCCTCCTGGACAAGGCACACTCCATGCTCCATGCTGCCAGCATGACTGCTGGTTTCTGGGCAGAAGCAGTCAACACGGCTGCCTATCTTCTCAACCGTGTGCCGTGCTCCAAGGCTCCTAATGGCTCCTCTCCGTACCAGGCTTGGACAGGCCACAGACCCAACGTGGGTCATCTCAAAGTCTGGGGCTGCACCGGCTATGCTTGGGTCAAGCCTGAACTATGTGACAAACTTGGATCCCACACGCACAAAGGAGTTTTGGTTGGATATGAAGATGGAAACAATGCCTACCGACTCTGGGATCTGCGGACCAAGTCGATCATCCGCTGCCGCAGCGCCACATTTGATGAATCTCTTCGTGATCGCCAGCATCCTGTCACTAACCCTGACTTGCAGGTGATCTCCTTGGATGCCATCCCGCCTCTCCCACCTCAGCGGTCTCATGAAGCCTATGACGATGAGTATCCCGGAGTCCTCCCTCCTGTTGTCCCTGCTGCTGAAGCCGAGATTCCCCCAGCACCACCTGCAGCACCAGCAGCTCCTCCTGCTCCTACGCCTCCCCAGAAGTCCAGAGCAGGACCTCGCCAAGGCAAAAATATGCAGCCTGCTGGCTGGGATGCTTCTCAGGGTTCCAGACGGTCTGCTCGTATCGCTGGGTTAAAGGCTCTGGCTGCCATCTTCACCGACAAACGTTCCTCCCCTTCGTCTACTTCTACTCCATCTGCTCCGTCTGCAGCCACTTCCGTCGTCTCTCCCCCGGTAGACGTGGCTCTCATCACTCAGGTGGTTGACCCGGTCAGCTACAAGGATGCCATGAGCCGCCCAGACGCTGCTGCTTGGCAAGCTGCGGCTGTCGCTGAATACGAGCAACTTCTCAAGCAGACTACGTGGGTTCTGGTCGATCCCCCCTGCAGATGCTCCTGTTGTCTCATGCAAATGGATCTTCAAACTCAAGCTGGACGAGCACGGCCAACCTGACCGCTACAAGGCCAGATTGGTGGCCCGTGGCTACAGTCAGGTCCACGGGATCAACTACAGTGATACGTTCGCCCCCGTGGCCAAATATTCCTCTATCCGGGTGATTATGGCTCTGGCTGCTCATGAAGGGTGGTACCTCCACCAAATGGACGTCAAATCTGCTTTCTTGAACGGTGACCTTGATGAAGAAGTGTACATGCTTCAGCCTGAGGGATTTGTGCAGCCGGGGGGGGGGGGGGGAAAAC
>SZWC01006133.1:71195-96076 GCA_023375785.1 Penium margaritaceum
TCTCTCTCTCTCTCTCTCTCTCTCTCTCTCCCTCTCTCTCTCTCTCTCTCTCTCTCTCTCTCTCTCTCTAACGCATGGTAGTTCTGGGACCCAGATCAATATCATGTCACGACTCTCTTGATGCCCTCTTCTTTGAGGATGTATTTTTATGTGACTACTCTTATCAGGTCCCTCCACCATCTCTATCTTCACTTATTCAGCTTTGGATAGTGTGCTTTGCTCTACCTCCGGTCTTGGATGCTTAGTCCCCTCCGGGTCAACAGTCCCTTCTTCTGTATCACCTTTGTCCTTTGCTATGACCTCTGCTGTTGGGTTATCTTCTCCATCAGCATTTTTGGTGTCCCTTGCGGTGATCTCTCTTGTTGGATCATCGTCCCTTCCCTCAGCAACACATGTGGCCCATGCTATTACCTCCCTAGCTGGGTCGTTTTCCCCTCTCCCAGCACCGTCGGTGTCCTGTGTTACGAGTTTCCTATTGAGTCGTCGTCCCCTCCAGTTTCTGTCCCTCTCTCTCACTCTCCTTCACAATCAGTCACAATCAGTCACCTCCTTCACCTTCTGCATCCCAGCCATTTTTCACAGTCCCTCTCATTGGGACCATTGCTGGTCCTGAGCCTTAGGTGAGTGCATGGATAAATTATGCTCTCCCTTCAGAGTCGTCCTAATAGTGAGTCAATCATTCACGTGCATCACAACTCTTTACAACACCTTCTCAGTATCCCACCAGTCTTCATGCCCTTGGCATCGCCATATGCATTGTCTAACTCAACATTGCATTGGGATATTCCCTGGTAGCTGAGGAGTTTGAGATTGTCGTTGATTCTGCAGTAACTTGTTACATGGTTGCGTGTTTTACAGCCAGCGGCTGTTCTCTGCTCCCTCGTGAGCCTGACTGTATGCCAGGCCAAAAAAAGCAGCAGGTACAGCTCTCTGGGAGAATTTCATGCAGGAAGAGCTTAACTCAATTAAGGAACATGATGTCGTTGAACTCTTGGACCTGCCACGTGGACGTAAGGCAGTTTCAGCCCATTGGGTCTTGAAGCAGAACCTAAGCCAAATGGCTCAGTCAATTGCTACAAGACACGGGTGACCATTAACGGGTTCTCTCAGACACCTGGGATTGACTTTGACCAGACGTTTGCACCACTTTTTTTTTACACCACAACTCGTGTCCTCCTCTGTCTTGTGAAGAACTGGGGTTCATGGATGTGAACAATGCATTATTACATGGTCGGCTCAACGAGGAGATCTACATGGCTTAGCTAACAAAATTTACCAAATGAGGCATCTGGCATTTTTCTAAGGCTTTTTATTGACTCAAGGAGTCATCATTCTGTTGGAACATGGAGATCACGTCTACCCTTGATAGGGGAGGCTACCAAATTACTTCAGTAGACCCTGCACTGTTTCTCTGCCATTTTGGTCTATGTGGAGGATCTCTTCATCGACGTGTCCATTCCAAACGCTGTCCAATCACTCAAGTCGCTTCAGCTATTCACCAAAAAGATGAAGGATATCGGTGTCACTCAAGACTTCCTCGGTATGGAGCTTGAGCGTAAACGTGAAAGTCGCACCCTTCATGTTCACCAGGGTGCATATGTCCACAGTCTTGAAGAGCAGTTTATGTCACTGTTGTCTGATGTTCCCAATGACGCCTGGCAGGCCAACCCCTACTCAAGTTCTTGGACGTGTCACAGCTAGGGGATGCGGTGGATGTCACCGCCTACCTTTGTCTCATTGGGTCTCTCATGTGCCTTCCTACGACCACGTGTATTGAAGTGGAGTTAGGGAGTTAGCGGGAAATGCATGAAGGAATGTGGTAGATGTGAGGTAGAGTGTTGGAGTCCAAGGTAGACAAGGACATGTTGAGAGAATACAGGAAGCAAGAGTGGATGGCTCACAGAGCTGAGTGGAGGATCAGAGTCATAGATCAAATATCTATGAGAGAGTTGCGAGAGAGTGGTTGGCAAAGGATGAGCGAGTAGGAAGTGGCAGAGTGGAGATACGGCGGCAAGGGCCGCACAGCCAATAGTGACCATGATGGATAGAACTGTTTTTGGTTAAATGGGAGGGAATGAACATCCTCTGTATGTTCAGTAGAACAGGACAAACAACCAGGAAGATGCATTTTTTTTTCTACTCGGATGAAAGCGACAGGTGTCACTTTGTTAGGGAATGCCTTGACGGTCGGTCGCAATAGTCGACAGGAGAGCCGTTGTCAAGGTGGTTTGGACGAGGAACTGAACCTTCATTGAGATCTTTGATCTTTTTTAGGAACAAGCTTCATTTCCTCCTGAATCTGATAGAGGGTCCTTCCCTGTTATCTTTGAGAGTAGAGTTTATCACAGGAAGATGAGCGTTGTCCTCCACCAGAAAGTAGAAGATGGAACCATGTTTCTCCAAGGTCCTCATGATGATCATCCAACAATCTATGGCGACTCTTATATATGACTTTCTTTAGTCATGTTCGAATTTTTTGGTCGACCTTAACATCAAGACGGTTTCTCTCATCTCCAGTCATATGAGGAACAAAGTGGAGAGGGTCAAGGAGGAGCACATCTGTCACACCAGAACCAAGTAGGAACTCCAGACATTGGAGTGCATAGATATGAGTAGCCCACTCATTTGTGGTATCTCGGCCTTCATCAGTGGTGAAGGCAGGCAGCGGACCAACCGTACCTGCGAGGGAAGGGATATTGTTCTGATTTTGGCAGGTCGTTTGGATCCAGATTTTCCACCATGCCTGCTGAAGGATGCATTGCCAGACTGGATGACCTGTGTGAGGCGAACTCAAGTGATGATAGTGTGATGGATGGAGTGGTTGGAGATGGTCACACATGTCCTAAAGGATTTGACGATAGTGGGGAGGATGACCTCCAGTTTGGTACCAGTGTTCGTATCAATTGTGGAGAAAATGGTCAAAACATTACTCTTGTAGTGACAAATTGCGGGCTGGAAAGAGGAGTGTACCTGACCATGCAATTACATGTTCTCCATATTTGTGAAGGACTGGGGGTTGGAGGATCCTCTCAAGCTATCTTGTAGAGCTGGATGGTGGTGTTGTTCGTATGTGATGATGTGATGATTTGCTGATATGCTGATGTGATGATGTGCTTGAAGGAGAGCGATGCCACGAAACCACTTACAAAGGAAGCTCTGCCAGAGCTTGTCCTCTGTGTCCTTGTGTGGAGGTGTAGGAGCAGGATGATTGTCAGGAGTCCAGCCCACGGCTACAACGGCTTGTTCCAGCCATTAGCTGGAGCTTGACAAGCAGAGAGACAGGCAGTGTCAAGTTCCAGTGGTTCAACTGACTCTGAAAATTTCGCTTCTATACACCAGATGCAGGTGCAGGTTTTTTTTGTTACTCCTGAATGTTGTGAGTGCAGATACAAGACCCTGTGTGCGAGTAAGGTGGAACAAAATCATCTGAATGCTGGTATGTTTATGTGCATGAGCAAAGGAAGAGGTAGTTAATGATGAAGGGGAAACCTCGTGCACTGAATTAATGTGAAATAAAGCAGCTTTTGATGAAGGAATGGGCACAGGGGTGGAACCTTGTGTGATATTGAGAGAAAAGTTGTGGATACAGGTCATTACAGCCAAGTTTCTGATTGATTTCTAATCTCTGACTTTGCATAAGGGATGGGTGCAAGGGTGAACTATGCTGATTGACTAGATAGTGTGGACGTAGGTCACTGCAACTGTGGACAGTAAAATGTGCGGATCCTGAGGTCCAAGCTGATTGATTGATGATTGATGATTGATGATTATTGAAGGAGTGTGCATAGGAACGGAACCACATGTGTTGATTGCTTACATGGCATGGGCGCAGGTCACTGTGAATGAGGACAGTGACAAGTGTGAATCCTGAGAACCGAGCTGATCGATTGATGACTGATGATTGCTGGAGGAGTATGCACATGGACGGAATCACATGCGCTCATTGAAGAAGAAGAAGAAGAAGAAGAAGAAGAAGAAGAAGAAGATGATGATGATGATGATGATGATGATGATGATGATGATGATGATTGATGTAGATGATGCTGATGATGATGAAGGAGCTGATGAGGCAGATGATTCTGATGCAGCTGATAATGATGGAGCTCGAGCGCTCCGAGGAGGATAGAGTGGCTCGTGCAGGTGGCATGGGAGAATGAACCAGAGTGGAGGCGAGAGGCAGATGGATGATGATGAAGAAGCAGATGAATCAGGATAGAGCAGATGCGGTAGCTGGAGTAGAAGGAGAGACAAAAAGCTCTTTCAAGTACGGCGACGGTGATGACGGCGGAGAGATAACCTTGCTACGAGGATAAGAGAGGTGGCAGAGGAGGGGCAGAGAGTGTGAGATCGGCAAGAATGAGGAGTGGACATCAATGCAGATATGAATGCGGCAACAAAGTGCTGGACAGAAAGCAGCAGAAAGCTTCAAACAGAGTTGCAGCAGGGAGCGGCCCAGCTGCTCCTGTTGGTTTTCAATGACGGATGATGCCAGACGTCACCACTTCTGTTGATATTGGATGCCAGGATCAGTCACGGTGGAAGTTTTTTACGAGGCTTGAGAAGCCATGTCCGACGGCGCTGCTGAACTCAGCTGCGGATGAAGGAGGCAAGCGACCAGGCAAGTTGGCAAGACGACCAGGAGTCAAGGACCAACATGTGCTGTTAGCTTGGATGCAGTGCAGATCAACATCCACCGATCAATGTCATGGCTGAAGAGATGGTGGCAAGAGCAGGAGTGCTGATGCAGGTGGCAAAAACGGTGGCAGGACAGACTGGAGGAGGCGCTGGCCACAAGAAACGGTGATGGAGGCGAGAAGGCAACGACTTGGTCAGGCGGTACCGAGAAATGTTTATCAAAGCTCTTATAAAACATCAGAAAAATCAGATGCTCAAAACAAGAATGGGTAGGAGTAGGCAGAAGTTACGGAATGCACGTGAGTGTGGCAGAGTGACGAGAGCAGAAATACAGAAGCGAGAGCAGGGAGTTAAACGGAAATGGATAAATGTAGAAAGTAGACGTGAGGTAGAGTGTCGGTATCTGAGGAAGACAAAGACACATCGAAAGAATGTAGGAGTCATGAGTGTATACCTGGGAAATCTGAGTGAAGGAGTGGAGTTCCGGAGCGAATACCTGTGAGAAAGTGGCGAGAGAGTGGCTGGCGGATGATCAGCGAGTAAGAAGTGGTAAAGCAGGGACATGGCGGTGAGGGCCACGGAACCAAAGGCAAACACGATTGCCAACAATGTTTTGAATTAACTAGGAGGGAATGAACATCCTCCGTGCATACATCAGAACAAGACAAAAGAACAGGACAATGCCTTCTTTCTGCCAGCCAAACGTTGGTGACTGGTGTAACTTTCTTAGGAAATGTCTTTATGGCTAGTCACAATGGTCGTATGGCCGGAGAGCCATTGTCAAGGTGGTTTGGGCAAGGACCTGAAACCTTTCTTAGAGCTTGGGAGTTCCAAGTAATAGCCTCTTCCAAATTCTAATCCCAACACTTTGGATCGTACGCTACACTCTTCCCACAGTGCGAGTCAGGCTGTAATTTCTTGTCCAACCCTCAGTTGTTGTTGATGGATACAACGACAGCGACTAGGCACATGTCACCGATGCTCAGAGCAGGTATGAGTATAGTTTCCTTATAGATGGGACTGCTGTCACATGGAAGAGTGGTTAACAGGGATGCCTTGTGCATCGCTCCAGCAAGGCCAAGTATGTCGCACTCGGCGCATGTATGTGTGAGAGCATCTGGCGTTGTTGCTTGCTTCAGTATCTGCACATGCCCATTTATTGCATCACCATGTGCTACAAAAATCAAAATACTAAGGCAGTTTCAGAGCACAGTGGTATGCACCACACATGTACCAAACACACCAACGTCGAGCCATCAAGCCAGTTTTGACCACTTTCCGGAATGTCAACATAACTATCACAAACCGTATTAATCTTTCAACACTGTTTGGTCGACTTTTTTACGATGCTGGATTTTTACAACGAAGTGACTTGTTATTCTTATAACCCCCCGACTTCTTGGCAGAATTTCTCAAATCAGCCTCTCACCACACAACATCATATGCGTTACTGGACTTTAGAGTCCAAGACCCCAAACATGCCTCATTCTCGTTTCCGCTCCTATATATATGCACTCGACAATTATAGTTGCATCGGGATCCATAGAAGTCAAGGACGGGTTACAGCGTTAGGCAGTATGACACTGGAGTTTCTGGCCTGCAGGTGTTAGATTTCCATTGCATGGACTTATCCCCAGATGCCTAGGGGACTGCGCCTCCACTCCTCTTGTTAACTCTCTCCTCATCCACATCGCCCTTGCTCCTATGTCCGTATTCTCTTCTCTCCATATATCTTACTTCCCCACCTTCCCTTTCCCTGCCCCCACCTCAACCCCCACCCCATCCTTCCCTCTACGTGTTCCCTTCCATCACCTCCCTCTTCCCCCTACGTGTTCCCTTCCATCACCTCCTCCTTGTTACCCCCTCCATCCACTACATCTTCTTTATGTCCTCCTCACCCTCCACCCCTTTCCTCTATACACACCCACTCTTCACCCCTCCCTTCTTCTCCCTCCATTTCTAGGGGATGAGCCTCAATGGCTCTTCTTCAACGGGATACCCAAGACAAGTGGGACAAGGCGTGGCTGGGCCGGGACGGTGCTTTGCTGCTTGGGGGGAGTTTCCACTGGAAGTTTCTATGGGGTCCCATGTTGAACAATGGATGCAGATTATACGGTGTTACACTTGGTTTTAGGAGTGGCCCATGAGCTGGGGGGTTCGGGGTTTGGTGGCCATCAGAGATTCCCTCTATTGGTTAGCCAGATGTGCTGCAGGTGGTGCATAAGAGAGAATGATATTCGATGACAGTGTGATAAGCCTCGCCTTGTCACCAGCCGCATTGACAAGATCCCGGAGCAAAACCAGGTTGCTCGTAGGTTGTTGGATATGGGACAGAGCAGCTTGGGGGAGCTTCCTCATGTGGTAACATAGATGCCGCCAGAGATTCAGGCGTTGGGGATAGGGGTGCTCTTGTCTGAGGCAGATCTCATTCGGTGTTGTTGTGGGGGCCTTTACGAATCTACTAGGGAGCTGCAGGGTCTGTACCAGCCGGCGCTCTTCATGGAGGCCTACAAGTTAATCGACGTCGACAGTTGGGAGGACCTTGGTGGGGCAATATCAGGTGCGGGATGGAAGGATCGGACCTCAAAATCTCGGTCTTTCGGATGATCGGGCACTTACTTGGAGAGCCACGCCGGTGGGTTGCCGCTGTCTTCAAACAATGAATCACACGGGCCTTAGTGGAGGGTCTCTCGCCGGTGGAGGCAATCCTTCGCTAGATACATCCACTCCACAAACAAGTGCTGTTGTGTTATGTGGTCACGGAGAGGGATTGTAAGCAACACAATCAACTTGAGCAGGGCCACATCTCCAGTAGCTCAGGGCACCGCAGGAAGTGGCAAGCTGTCAGTGGCTGGCAGAGGAGGCGAGGTTGGGCAAGGTGGAGAGAGGGACGAAGGACTAGGGGGTGGGTGTGGAGATCTATGGACAGTAAACCAGGTCGTCTTCAGCACTTCCAGAGGGGAGAGTGGGCTGGTCGCTTGGACGAGGCACAGAGAGTGACCCATTTGGCACTTCGACAGTTCCTGTCTTTCCACCCGGCTTTCTACAGGGGAGCAGTCTCAGGCATGGGCTAAGCTGCAGAATCGGGCTGATAGCACATCCCGCCAGGGTGACACAGGTCGGGCCATGCCATTTTTAAATGCATCGCCTCCAGTTTCCAGGACTAAGTCGTCTCTCATAGCCCTCTAAGAGCGAGATCCTCAAGCAGGGTCCTCAATCATCCCATGGGTTGGGACCTTCACTGTACAGCAGGAAGAAGGGACTGGAAGATCAGAGGAGCTAGTTGAGGAGACACTTTGGAACAGACCCAGGAATTCAATAGCTGTGCCTGAAGGAATGATGTCTGATCTGCGACACGACCTTACATTAGACCAGCCAAGAGGGGTGGAGAGCCTCACAGAAGTCATGAGGGTGATTTTTCGGGGAGAGGAGGTATGGTGAATCTTTTGCTTTTGATACACTCATGAATGTGTGCATTAAGACATGCAAACATATGAGATTTCATGAGTGGATGGAAGGAAAAGACATACAGCTATGGTGCCACGGGCACAGAGGAAGGACGCACGACCGAGACGAGTAGGGTACGTATGAGACTGCCAATCCTCAATCCAGGCATGATCAGCAGGCAAGGCCCCCTGGACACCATCAGAGGAAGCACCACGGAGAGTTACATCAGACTCAAAATCAGACACGCGGGACTGGCCACTCACACTCTCACCTCCCTAAGATCAAAGATGGAGAAGCTCTGCTAGCCGAAGCTCAAGAGTGCGCTCCTCGTCACGGCGATCAGAGGAGCGCTCCGAGGAGCGGTCGGACGAGCGGTCGGAGAAGTGCCCATCGTCACGAGCCCAGTGGGGTATGGGGTAGTGAGAGGACGGGGGGCCGTAGGAAGGAGGGCCAGATGGTGGAGGAATCCAGTCCCAGGGGTTGGGTGTAGGTGGTGGCGGTTGGAGGGGGGCAAGGGTGGTGGAGAGTGCGGAGGCAGAGGAAGAGGAGGAAGAAGACGTTACCGTCACAGTAGCAGCAGTGGAGGAGGCGGTGACACTAGTGCGGGCCTAGTGAGCACGCATGGAGGATGCAAGCCGTGCATCATCGTGGGGGGTAGGACATTTGGGTGCAGAGTGGCCGGAGGCGCCACAGTTCCAGCAGGTGACCTCAACAGCAGCGGGGACCGAGTTCTTGCTACCACGACCACCCCCACCCTTGCTCCACCGACCACCACCACGGCCAGGACCACCACCCCTCCCGCGAAAAGCACCCTCAGTGGAGTGCGTTGTAGCTTGCAAAGAGGAGGAGGTGGAGGTCACTGAGGTAGAGGAGGAAGGAGAGGAAGTAGTGACAGCAGCAAGCGTGGTGCAATGCATGCGCTTGTTTTACAGGGAGATCCACTAGTCGGTGAGACGCGAGGCAGTGAAATCAAAGAGGGGGCCGATCCCGGATGGAGAATCAGCAGGCACAGGTGCAGAGGCAAGGCGCTCGAGTTCTACCTGAGAGACGTGGAGATACAGGTCGGACAGCTCATGTATGAGGCCAGTAACGATGGACAAGCAGGCTGAGAGAGGACCAGGGGTGGCCCTGCCAAGGTCTCGCAGCAAGCGTAGACTGCGAGCCCAATACTCATCTGTCAATTCATCCGTCCGTATCTGTAAGGTGTTGAACTGGATAGTGAGGGCACTCTGGGCAGCATGCCCAGTCAATGTTTTGTGACAGAGGATGAGAGCATAGGCGTCGAAGGGATCAGCAGGGGTGCCACAAGAAGGGTCTGAGTTGTACGTACCAATGTCATCAAGGAGATTTTTGGATCCTGCATTGATGAGGGCCCGCACAGCGCGAGCAGCCTCCGCAGGATGTGGTAAGAACGGCAGCTTGGCAGGGGAGTAATACTCCCACAGCAGCTCACCCTGGGCCCACGCACTGAAGCGTGTTTCTCAGGATGTGAAGGTGAGTTTGGATGAAAACTGTGGTGGTGGCATCTCAAAGTCTTTCTGCTGAGCTGGGAGAAGAGCACAGGCGAGGGCTGCTGCTGAGAAGGAAGGAGAAGAGGAGTTGGCAACACCGCGAGTGGGAGGAGCCGACGAATCTGCCAAGCCCGACTCTGTAGTAGGAAGAACTGCAGCAAAGCCTAGGATGGTGCGGAGACGCTCAATGACTAGTGTGGCCACTGTGGCAGCTAGTTCATGCTCTGCTTCCCGTCCCTGATGGAGCTCATCCTGAACTCTGCGACGCTCTGCTTGCGCCTCACTGAGAGCGGCTTGGAGGGCCTCTATAGTCTCCTCTAGCCCAGGCATGATGAGCGGATGAATAACCCTAAATGAAAGTGGACGGACAGGGTGTGGAGAGTGTGAGAGAATGCAATGAGACAACTTGGGATGCAATGCAGTGCTCACCGAGCTAGTGGCACGGAAGCAGAGTGAAGAGCGGCGGGACAATAGCTATGGCAGAAGAGAACAGGACTCCCACCCACCCTGTGACTGCCACGGTCACACACAAAAACCCCGTGGTGGTAGCTCCGACGACCGCAGCTGAAGTTGATGCCACCAGAACGCTGGTGGTGATGTGTGGTGTGACGTTGCGAGGAGCACCGGTAGGCGTCAGCACTGTGGCAGCGGTGGAAGCTCGGATGGATCCAACGGTGCTGGACGTGGTGTCTGCTGTAATGGAGGTTGTTGTGGCAACAAAGGCTGCTGCTGCTGCGATCCGTGTGGCAATGTTTGCAGCAGCAGCTCCAAGCAAAGTGAGAGAAGCTGCAGTGCATGCATATGCCTCAGTTGCACGGCCAACGGCCGTCTGTGTAGGAGCACGGCAGGCCCTGGCCGTAGCTGCGAAGGTAGCCGCAGCCCCAACAGCTGCGTCAAGAACGGCGCCTGCTAACCCTATGGAGTCAGTGTGGATGGGGAGAACAGGGATCACACTAGGCACCTCTGGTGCCGTCGATGCCTCGGTCAATCCTGCTACCATAGGAGGCGAGGTAGGAGTTGGAGCAGCTGCAGGTTCAGACGACTGAGAGCTGCGAGGAGGTTGCATTCTTGGTGATAGTGGTGGTGACGATGGAAGATCGTCCGGGGTGTAGACCTGGCGATCTTTCTCCTCCCGCTCACGTTCAGCTGCTGCGTCAAAGTCCTCTCGCCAGTAGGAATGATTCAGCATGCGCACCCACAAAGGGGTGTCGTTGTCATCAGCCAGCGTGAAAGAAGATTAGGGGCTGCTAGTGCAGCTAAGAGTGACACACTGAGAGCACCACACTTAGAGCCGGGGCTTGGCTGCGTGAGTGTAGTGTGATGCAAGGGAGAGGAACTGCGTGAGGTGCGGGAGCAAAGAGTGCTACTGTGAGAGGTGGGTGGAACAGTGCAAGGTGAAGGGTGGTGAAGACCGAAGTGCACGGTGAGGTCCTTAACCAAGTCAACCGTACCTCTGCCCTGTAAGAAGGGCAGTGCCGAGAATCGGGAAGAAGACGTTGCCGTTGTAGCTGCCGTGGAGATGCAGCTGTTGAAGAGATGAGGCGACTGGAGCGCGACGACATCAGCTGTTGATACGGTCGGTGGCTACGGCAAGACTACTGCGTTTCAGAGAGTGCGGAGTGTGCACTAGCCTCAGAGTCATGGCAGGGGAGAGCATCACTCGCCAGTGGACCAAGAATGGAGCACGCGAGATGAGGCTGAGCGAACGTAGCAGCGGAGCCCCGAAAGAGCCAGGGGAGAGCGAGATGGTGCAGCGGGCAGAGCGGTGACGTGGGCCGGGCTAGAACTGCGTGTGCGAGATGGTGCAGGGGTGGTGAGAGTGCCACGCGGAGATGGAAGAATGGGGCGTGCCGAAGAGACGACGGGCCCGACGAGATGCTGCGGCATGTGGAGTACCGCCCATTTGGCCGAGAGATCCTCGGCGCTTGACGCACGGGTCCAGGATGTATGAGTCGCAGGGGATCACCCCTGCTCGCTCTGATAACAGTAGTTACTAGGTAACTTCCTAGGTGCGTTAGGTGAGACGGGGCAGGTGGGAGTCCCGAAGCGCAAAACACGCCATGGACACGGCCAACACTTGCCTTAGAAAACTTGCACGTCACATCGAGACAAAGGGTGAATGAGGGGAGTGAGCGAGGTAAGAACACACCGGTGAGCACGCGCCCACACCGAGCATCACGCTCGGGTGGGCCAGTGCCGCCACCCGGGGCTCGAGCCCAACCACTCGGAATAATCCGAGGGCGGCTACTCACCAGTGCTCGGCCAAGACCGGCACGGTGGGCCCCTAAGGATCCGCACCCGGGAAATAGGTAGCTCCCCCAAAGTACTCAAGGCAAGAAAACATGATGAAGGACACGGCAGTGAGAATGTACAAGCCCAACCATTGACCGCATCACAGAGTCATAGAAAAATCCATGCAACAGCCACATGTGTGCCACAGGGCACTCCTGGGTCCAACAGCAGCTCGAAGGCGTCAAAGGCTCCAGCCAGAACGGGCTCTCCTGACGCTTCCCCAGGTAGGGCCATTGTCATTAATCTGTACATGTGTGTGCAAAGTGTGGGAGACAAGAGGGCATAGAGTTGTGAGTGGCCAACGAACTTCAACACGTAT
Source organism: Penium margaritaceum (assembly GCA_023375785.1). NCBI lineage: Eukaryota > Viridiplantae > Streptophyta > Zygnematophyceae > Desmidiales > Peniaceae > Penium > Penium margaritaceum. The sequence goes on from SZWC01006133.1 coordinate 83,400, forward strand.
GCCTTGGTGTCTGGAGAGGACGAGAGTAATTGGACATGGCTCTGCAAGCTTGTGGCAGCAGCATATCCAGCCGCGGCACAGGCTGGAACCACTGTCATCTCAGACCATGAGAAAGGCTTGGCGAACACGGTGGAGACCAAACTGCCCGGTGCAACGCACACGTACTGCACCTAGCACCTTATGCAGAACGTGCAGTCCCGGTGCCAAGGTAGGTAGGGTTCTCTGTTCTGGAACTTGGCTCACATGAAAACACAGGATGACTAGGATGTCTGCCTGTCTGAGATGCGCCGGTCAACTCCAAGGGCTGTGGACTATGTGCTAGGTGGTAATGGGGAGCCAGGCATCCCCAAGGAACGATGGAGCAGACTTTACTACCTTGTACCTCGTGGTGGAAACACCACATGCAACGCCATGGAATCACTCAATGGTAAGCTCATGAAGCTCCGGAAAATGTACCCGTACTTCTGCTTTGTGAATCTCCATGTCTTCGTGTAGAGACTCTGGCACATCCGACGCAAGATTGCTTATGACGCTGAGGGCAACGTTGTGCCATATTTGTACCTGAAGGTGAGAAACAACTGTGACCGTAGTCGAGAGTACAGCTTGGACCTCGAGGGCGAAGACATGGGACCTTGGACAAGCGGCACTGTAGTTCGTCCAAACAGCACTCCACGCGACGTGAACATCAGCACCAAAGAGTGCTCATGCGACAGGTGGAGTGAGTATGGGGTGCCATGCCAGCATGCCTGCAGTCTCCTACTGGAGAATGCCATGAATCCCGTGGCATACGTGGACTTCAGCTACCTCAACCTCAGCTACAAACACACACACAATGCCCCATTCTCCCTACCGAAGGTGAAGCTTGTGAAGTCAGCTGAACCAAAGTGGCTACAGCCTGGCCCACGTCGCGGGCGCAGGCATCCAACCACTGTAAGACTGGACATGTACGTGAAGGTGAAGAAGCGACACATCTGTGCATGGTGTGGGAAGCATGAGGACGACCTGCAGGTCGAATGTGGACGCCATGGGGCACTCTGGGGATGAGGCGGAGGATTCTCTCCTTGCTGAAGAGGAGGCAAAGTCGGACGAGGACGAGGGGGAGGAGGAGGAGGACGAGGAGTCGGATGAGAAGGAGGAGGGGAAGGAGGGAGAAGAGGTGGAGGAAGAAGCAGACGAATGGGTCGACCCACATGATGAGGTAGCCCGTCCCATCTTCGTCTCCAGTGGGGGTGAGGGGGTCGACCACGATGATGCAGAGGATCTTGAGGACGCATGGATGGCTTTCCACAAGGAGGTCGACAACATCAACTGTTCTTTCACCATGAGGTGATTTAGCCTCAGATTTGCAACCTCCAATGTCTTACTTTGCATTCCTGCAACTATGCATTCATGTTAATGCATGTTTGTAAATCATGGTCCTAAGTCATGTTTCCCCCTCTTGTTCATTTCCATGTGTGCGCCATGCAGAGCTCTCTGAAGAGCAGCCCCTATGGAGGAGATGCATGCCAGATTACTATTGGCCCCGAGATGCACTCCTCCATTGGACTAGTTTCCAGTGTGTGTAGTTAGGTTGGTAGGTTTGTAGAAGTCAGCTTCTCTTAGAGTTAAACTTCTAAATACTTCTCATTTGATGAATTATTTCCAATTTGCATGTGTGTTGAAAGTCGTTCACAAGAAAAAAAAACCAAAAAGGTCTGCAAATGGTGCACTGACTTGGTCATTTCATTCCCTTTGCATTGACTATCTCTTTCGTCTAATCACTTGGCCAGAAAAGTTCAAACATGACTTCATGTGATCCACTTGACTTGTCCGTGGTCTTCCTCGTGGAGTTTGGCGCAAAATTGGTGTGTCAGACACTATATTCCTACTTGTGGCAGCCAAGAACTACAAGATTCGTAGGGATGTGCCAATGTACCGCCACATATAATGATGAATGTCCAATGGATAGTTGTACAAGTGAAGGAGAATCAGATGACGTGCACGGGGGAGATACTTTCTACGAAGATGAAGAGGAAGGGATCGACCCACATGAAGAGGATGAGGATATTTTCTTTGATGCATTACCCTGTCAGGGATGGCAGGGATGTGGATGTGAGGTGTGCCAGTGGCTCTAGATCTGCAGTGTCATTGATCTAAAGTGATTGGATGCAAAGTGGTTTCAGTAGTAGTGCTTCTTCCTGTTTGTCTGGAGAGATGTAGTACTTTGTTAACGTGACAATAATGTCCATTGAAATTATGACTTCCAATACCCATGCAATAAATAGCAATTATATCCACTCCTCATACCATAATAATTCATCCATGCCCCGAACCAAAGTACATTCACGATCATGTATTCATTACGCGTGAACAATGTGATGAGGGCTATGTGGAAAAGAAGACTTCCAATGCACTTTCACACTCATGTATTCAAAGAAATTGACATAGCATAGCTGTAGAGATTAATACAACCCAGCCCATAATGTTCAGGAAATTAATACTGAAATGCCCATAATGATGCCATGTAGAAAATACACACTACACCCTAAACACTATGATAACAAGACAGTTATGCCACTAAACCGTGTTCCAAACCCCCGAGACGTTTGCAAGATAACATAACAGTTTGCAACGACAAAAAAATGTTCCACACAAATTACCTCACATGCCACTCAAAAGACTGGGCAAGGTGGACCTTAATTGCCTAAAAAATAACAACGGTAGCATGCAAAATAGCCACTACGGACTCGGTGGCTCCGTCCATGCCCACGGCTCCCATGGCTCGGAACAGTCGGGCGGCCTACTACTCCGCATGGGCACTCCCACGGTCCATGTCATATGTTTCGGAGCCACATGAGGTAGGGTCCATGATGGTACTTCATGGCTCAACTGTATGTTGCGTGCTACATATTGCTCCCACTCCTCCTTCAATGCGACCCATGCCCGATGAGCCGCCACAGGGTCCGCTACGGGAGTACCCCATCCATGATGTGCCGTGTCATTTGGACGGACCTCGGTGTCCAGGTCGATCCAATGTGTAGTCAAAGTTTGACAGTGGGTGTAAACTTAGCGCAGTGGACTGACGGGGAAGCACCTTACGTACACCCGTTAGTACATGTTCATAGTGCGAACCGGTACAAAGAACAGGTTCACTAGTTAAACTCTGCGGTTTGGAACGTGCGGCTACAATGTCGGGTGGTCAGAATGTACCTGCTTGTGTCCACGTCAAAATGGGCTATACGCATCACACGTGGACAGTATCTCATTGCCACTGGACACGTCCATTCGGCCACCCTCCATTGGCAATTACACTATCCTCTTCCATGTTCGGCGCAAACGTCGGCTCCAGCGAAGAATGGTACACGACAAAATGAACGATAGGCTGTCAAGACAGCCAGTCAACTTGCGATGTTTGTTTACGACATGCAGGTCGTTCACGACTGAATACTTGGAACGAATAGTGGATATAGTTTTCATATTTTTTCGTTTCCGCGTGCATGATGAAAAACATGGGCACCGTTGTCATTTTGTTTTTGACTATGGACACCGCTGACATATCATTTTTTACTATGGACACCGCCGTCTTTTCGTTTTTGACTATGCACACCGCTGATCTATCGACCCAAACGGTGGGCATCGTTGTATTTGTGCCCATTCATAAATGTTTGAGCACAAATAGTCCGGTGCCCAATGTTTCGCCAGATATAGCAGCGCTGCCCATAGTCGAAATCGACATGACAGCGGTGCCCATGTTTTCGAATATCCGTCCGAAAACGGAATTCGACTTCGCTCTCGAGGCCGGCGACTGCCGACCTCGAGAGCGAAATCGGCGACTTCTGACACCGGCCGAGCCGATGTCAGAAGTCGGCGTGATGCGAGTTTTGGAGTTCGCAACTGCGAACTCCAAAACTCGCGACAGGGTAACACACATATCGCAAACCCCCCCCAATATCCGACAAACCCCCTAGTGACACTGGGGGGTTTGGGTTTTATTTTTTTACTTGCCCGGGCATCTGCCGGGCCCCGTGGTAGCGGGGCCCGGCAGATTCCCTTTCATTTATCACACGTGCGCCGCATATCGCAAACCCCCCCAATAACATACAAACCCCCTAGTTACACTGGGGGGTTTGGGTTTTATTTTTTAACTTGCCCGGGCATCTGCCGGGCCCCGCGGTAGCGGGGCCCGGCAGATTCCCTTTCTTCTATCACACGTGCACCGCAACTCGCAAACCCCCCCAAACCTACGGCAAACCCCCTAGTTTAAATAGGGGGTTTGACAGTGTCATCGCAAGCTCGCAGGGAGGTTTCGCCGCGGAACCCCTCCTGTGAGCTCGCGATGGCGGGCGAAGTTCGGCTCCGCCGTCGAAGTCGAAATCCATGTCGAATCCAGTGAATACATGAAAAATATGACAGTCGTGCCCATTTTCGCTCGAAGAAGGACAAACATGGGCATCGCTGTTATGTTGTTAAAAACCATGGGCATCGCTGTTAAATCTGGCGAAACGATGGGTATATAAGTACTCCGTCCTAAATGTTTACTCCTATGGGATGGGTGTCATGAAGAGATTCCTACGTAGCGACTGATGGGGGAACGACGTTGGCATTGAAGATGTCGCTGACAACGAAGGTGATGGTAGTGACGGCAACAATGCATAAAGTGGTGGCAAATGTAGGGGCAACAATGGCGACGTCAGTGGCGGCAAATGCAACAATAGCGTCGACAGCAATGACAAAGATGGAGGTGACAAGGATCCAAAGACCCCTTCATGGGATTGATGCAGTGGAGTGAGGTACAGTGTACACACTAGCATGAGATTTGGATCCTAACCAAAGCACAACGCTGTAGACGCAACGGTACAGTCAGATCCAACACTGGACGCATGTAGACAGCATCCGCACTGGCAGTGTCCGCCGGCGGCCTGGCCACCAAGAAGGCCTACCGATCGAGCTGAGCACGTTGCAGGAGGGAGGAGGCTCCAGCGAACTGCGTGTAGTCCTCTGCGTGCGTCGGCTCCACCGGACGCCACTCCAGCAGCATCGAGTCTCGCCGTCAGTCATCAGCACGCCAATGTACACAAGCCGGAAGGACACAACAGAGCACAATGAGAGATGTGAGAAAAAACCAACACTCCCCCATGACTCACAAGCGCATTGCACATGGACGGGCAGTAACACACTCAACAGACAGACTCCCCCAGGGCACGCAGAGATGCAAGCGGGGACAAGGAGTGCAACTCACGGACGCACGCCGACCAAACTCATAGCCTTTTTTAACGAGTCACGCTTCAATACCTTGGTCAAGAAGTCGGCCAATTGTCGTGCTGTCTCAACCCACACAATGCTTACGTTGTCGTCGTGCCAGAACAAATGCACATAGTGATATTCCATATTAATGTGCTTTGTGCATGTGTGATGCACACCGTCATTGTTGGTGATGGCCATAGCACTCTCATTGTCACAATGCAACGTAATGGATGCGACGGACTGACACAGTTCGGACAACAGACGACGCAGCCACATGCTCTCACATGCGCCTGAGCCAAGGGCCACGTACTCAACCTCAGCATTGCTACGTGCAATGCATCCCTGCTTGCCACTGCGCCAGGACACAGCCGTGGCATCAACCACAAAGATCCAGCCTGTGCGGCTCTTACCGTCCGGACTGCCGGCCCAGTCATTGTCGATATGACCCATCGCGACAACAGACGACTGTCGGTGGAACATGAGACCTCGCCGTGGAGTCGAGACGACATAGAGCAGTACTTGGATCGCGGCCTCTAAGTGGAGGTGACGCGGCTCCTAAGAGAACTGAGCCAGGAGGTTGACGGCGAACGCAATATTTGGGTGTGTCGTCGTCGCCAGGAACATCAGTGACCCGAGGACTCGTAGATACGTGGTCATGTCAACTGGCTCCCCCACAACAGCTGGGTCACAGTTCTTCAGCTTCACCTGGCCATCGGGTGACATGGGTGAGGATGCACTTGGCACGAGGGACAGGCCCTCGGTGAAGCGAGTGGACAGAGTCTGTACATAGGCAGCCTGGTGGACATGTAGGACGTCCTCGGAGCGATCACGCTCAAGCTCCATGCCCAGGAAAATTCGGGCAGACCCAAGATCCTTCATCTGGTAGGCGGTGTGCAGTAGGTCCTTGACACGCTAGATGGCAGCCATGTCTCGCAACACAATGAGGAGATCATCGACATAGACCAGGATAGCGGCGAACGTCTAGCCTCGCAGGCTGATGAACAGTGTGGGGTCAGCAGTGCTATGCAAAAGGCTGTCACGGAGGAGCGTACAACTGATCTCCTGGTTCTAGCACCGAGGCGACTGCTCCAGGCCATAGAGGGCCTTCCATAGCCACCAGATCTTCCCAGTGCTATCGTCGAAGACGGGAAGCTGCACCGTGTAGAGCTTCTCTCCCTCTAGCGAGCCACGGAGGAAAGCGTTGTTCATATCCATTTCATGCAGCTCCCATCCGTGCTGGGCAACCAAGCTGAAGAGCGCTCGGCTAGTGGAGAATCGGCCAACTGGGGCAAAGATCTGGTCGTAATCAATCCCAAGGACTTGAGCAAACCCTTTGGCTGTGCGGTGTGCCTTGTACTTTTCCAAGGACCCGTCCGGCTTCCATTTGCACCAGAAGATCCATTTGGCACCGATGGCCTTCCGACCTGGAGGGAAATCGACGAGGTAATACACCTGGTGCTTTTGGATAGCAGCGACCTCGTTCCAGCAGGCAGCATCCTAGTGTGTGGCCTCGGGAAAGGCTTGAGCCTCGCGTAGGGTGGCTGGGTCCTCCAGGCGTGCCATGGAACGGGCTGCGAGGGGGTGTGCATCTCGAGATCCAGGTGGGATGCGCGTGAGAGTAACTGTGATGGCATGCTGATGCTGCTAATGGAGCATGGCATGGCTCAGTGCAAAGCCCGGGTAGAGGTATGCAATGATAGCCGAAGTGGTCAAGCCGAGGGCCTTGGGGCCAAGATCCCCACTCAATATCATATGAGTGGAAGAAACACGTTGGGTGACGGGGGGACGAGGCACCACAGGGCGTGGTATGGCGGTCTGCGCACTCACGGACGGCCTGGGTTGGAGGCTGCCACCGTGGCCACGCATGTAGCACGATAGGGCTAGAGATGGTACTGAGTCCGAGGTGCTAGCCGAGGCGGATGGGGCTACCGACACGGAGGGACCAGCGGCCGCGGGCGGGGCTGCCGGCCCGGTGGGGCCAGTGGACGCGGACGGGTCTGCCGACCCGGAGGGACCAGCAGACGCGGACGGGGCTGCCGGCACGGAGGAGCCAGCGGACGCGACTGGGGATGCCGGCCCGGAGGGGCCAGTGGACACAGACGGGACTGCCGGCTCGGAGGGAACATCAGACGTGGACGGGGCTACCGGCACGGAGGGGCCAGAGGACGCGACTGGGGCTGTCTTTCCAGAGGGGTTGGTGGACGCAGACATGTCTGCCGGCCCGGAGGGACGAGCAGACATGGACGGGGCTGCCGTCGCAAAGGGGCCAGCGGACGTGACTAGGGCTGCCAGCCCGGACGGGCCCATAGACGTAGGTGGGTCGGTCGGTCCAGAGGGACCAGCAGATAGGACTTGGGGTGTTGGCCCTGAGGGACCAGGTGATGTGTCACCCGGAAGCAGCAGGACAGAGGACGGACTCACCACTCCCCAATGCGATGAGAGAGACATTGACGAGCCAGAGCGAACGAGGTCGTGGGAAAACAGGTCCTTAAAGAAGAGGGCATCGCGGGACGCGATGATGTAGTGTCAAGAGGGATCCCAGAAGCGCCAGGCTTTAGACTGACGAGAGACACTGAGGAAGGTACAAGGACACCCACGGGGGGTGAGCTTGCCGCCCTGCTACGGGACAGGCAGCCACACAAGGGCCACGCAACCCCAGACGCGAGCCGGGTGGAGGTCAGCCCGCTGACCGCACCAGTGCTGGTACGGCGTGGACTGGCGGGGAAGGGGTCCGTGGAGAATCCGGTTCCAGACCCACGTTATGTAGTCCATGGCTTTGAAGTAGAAACCCTCAAAGAGACCGGAATCGACCCCCATGGTGTGGATGACATCAGCCAGGGTGCGGTTCCACCGCTTGGAGACATCGTTTTGGGCTGGTGTATAAGGCGCCAACGTCTCGTGGTGGATACCGCGGGAGGCGAGAAACATCGTAGTCTCTCCAATGTACTCGCCACCGCGATCGAAGTGAAAGCAACGAAGAGATCAACCACACTCGTGCTCCACACAGAAAAGCCAGTCCCAAATGGCAGAAGTGAAATCGCTCTTCTACTGAAGGTAGAAGATCCAGCGGTAGCGAGAGTAGTCGTCATTAAGGGTGAGGATATAATGTCCATGCTCCCCGACGGACTCAGTAGGGAGAGGGCCCATGACATTGGAATGGACTGGATCCAGAGGGAAGGATGCACGGGAGAAAGATTGAGGGTATGTGGAGCGGTGCATCTTGCACTGAGCGCAATCAATGCACTCTGTTGGGCACGACCAGGAGAAGAAGTCCGGATCAAGGCCCTTAGTTGACTGGGTACGGAGCATGCTATCTACGACAGTAGAGTGGACGTGGCAAAGGTGACGGTGTAAGAGACAAGTGTGCTCCAAAGAGAGCATGCTGGTCACAAACACATGGCATGTGGCGGCCAACAGGGAGGGGACGGAGGGAGGGGAGGAGAGACGAGGCACGTGCCGTAGGTTGCCACGGGTGGTGGCATGCAGAATGACAAGACCGGACGGACGTAACGACATAGTACCAAAGCCACACAAGTTTAGAATGCCCATGCTCATGCGGTAAAGGGAAGTGAAGGACAAGAGGCTGAGCTCAAGACATGGGACAAAGAGCAAACCGGTCACGAAAACATCATCGGCCGGACCACGAAAACGAACGACGCCGACGCCTCGAACCGGTAACACCTGTCCGAAGCCCGTGCGGACACCAGACATATCGCCAACAGGACCAAGCACATTGCAAGCCTTGCGAGAGGTCGTCATGTGATGCGTGGCCACAGAGTCGATGATCCAGGTCTCGGCAGAGTCCTGGACCGGAGTCGCTAGATCGCTAGCAGTAACATGGCAGCAAGCAAGAGACGAAGACGCGGTGGACGGCGGCTCGAACCGAGAATGCCAATCATCAAGCCACACGACGTCATCATAGAGAGGGGCAGAAGAGAACACTGGAGACGAAGAAATGGTCGAGGAAGCAGGACACAACCGCAACTCAGCCTCAGTCATGCACGGCAGGGTAGACGGGCAGGAGGTGACGTAACTCGCACTTCCCTGGGGGGAGGGTGAGGCAGGCCGAGCTGGAGCGTGATGAAATGCTCCAACTGACGCTCACGGGTGGAAGGTCCGGAGGTATAGACTGAGTGCGGAGTGATGGTGCCGGAGTCCGGATAGGAGGACTGCATTGGTGATGGAAAAGGAGACACCGACTGCTGCAGATGATGATGGTGCTATGGAGCTGGCGACGACAGAACCAGTGTGGCTGTCGGAGGAGTGGAGCGACTGGACGGGGCGGAGGCATCAGGGCCGGCGACAGCTACGGCAGCAGAGGCGAGACGGCGCTCATGCTGGCAACGCATGGTGGCGGTGACACATGCCTCGTCCATCGGTAGCGGGCACGTGTACCACCCATTTCCTGGCTGGCCATAGTTGTGGCAGACCGAGCCGCCGCTACTGGACCCGGTCGGCTGCTGCTGCTGCTGCTGCTGGCCCTTGCCCTTCTTGCCACTGCGCTTCATCTTCCGTGATGACAAGGAGCTAGTGGATGTAGCGGCTATGGGGGAAGCGATGGCCACGGGGCTAACGTTAGGGGAGGCGAGGGCCTCTATGCGCTAGATGCGTGACTCCAGACAAGCTTCCGAAATCCTGAGAAAGAGCTCGTATGCCCAGGGCATGAGTGTGCCCTGGACCGCCACGGTGTAGAGGACGTACTGGGTGTAGTGGACAAAGACGTCAACATACGCATTGGTGACACCGCGCTTGATGGTCAGGAGCGCGGCCAGAGGTGGTGGAGCAGAAGTGCCTAGGCGCCGAAGGATGTCCTCCTCCCGCTGCCAATAGGAGGTGACCGCCTGGGTCTCCCCCATGTGCAAGGAGTTGAACTCTTGAAGCACACAGCTGGTCTCATCCTCGCTGGATAGGCGATGGGAACAGGTGAGGACATGCCACGCGGCTGCAGGGTCTGGAGTCCCGCCAGTGGTGAAGTCTCCAAGGAAAGGCTCAATGGCTAGGCGTGATGCCACAGGAGAGACTGGGATGAGGGCGCGTACAGCACGACCAGCATCATATAGCTGGTCGGCCTGGGTGGAGTCGTACGGAAGATTGTAGAATGCCCACAGGCCCTCACCCAATGCCCAGATGCGGAAGCTAAGCTCCCAGCTCCGAAACTGTTCGCCGGCTTGAAGCGGAGGGGACGGGGTCTCAAAGTCCTTTGGCCTGCGGCCAGCACCCACACTGGGGCCAAGGACTGAAGTCACTGTCTGTCGCTGGCATTGGGTCTGTTGCTGCGCCAGGTAATGCGTGGCAGCAGACACAACGAGGTTGGCGTGCCTAGGAGGAAGGAAGGGCGGCAGGGCATTGGTGTGTGTATGTGGTGCCAGCGGCTGTAGTGCTGCAAGTTCCTACGTTAGTACAGCAAGCTGTTGTTGAATGGCGGTTAGTGGATCGGAGAGCCGGCGACGAAGCCTGTGGACTGTTGCTGCTGCTACTACTGCTGTTGCTGCTGCTGCTGCTGTTACTGTTGCAGCTGCTGCATCTGTTGCAAGAAAGGGGGGCTAGGGGTCCCCCCAACAGAGGAGGACCCCTCTCCACTAGGGTTGTTAGCCATGGTGTTCTTTGTTCCCCCTCCTTTGTGTTTCTTTTTGTTTTTTTGTTTTGTGTTCTACTGATTTCAGTGGTGGCATCAGCAATGATGTCGGCCTAGGATGGCTGACGTCAGCAGCTGTTGCTGTGTTATGTGTAGGGTTGCTACTATAATTTTTTTGTTTTTGACATCTGCAGTGACGTCAACTGAGGATAGCTGACGCTGCTACTGATGTTGCAGCTACTACTACTGCCGCTACTGGTGCTGCTGATGCGGCTGATCTACTGTTGCAACTGTTGCTGCTGCTGCCACTATTGTTGTTGTTTCTATTGTTGTTCCTACTACTGCTGCTGCTGCTGCTGATGTTGCTGCTGCTGTTGATGCTGCTGATGTTGCTGTTGTTGCGGTTGTTACGGCAGCGGCTACTGCTACTGTTGCAATTGCTGCTGCTGCTGCTTACTACTGTTGCTGCTGCTACTTACTACTGTTGCTGCTGCTACTACGGTTATATTTGCAACAGCAGCAGTTGCTATTGCTGTTGCTATTGGTGCTACTAGTGCTGCTGAGCTGCTGCGTGTTGCTACAGATGATGTGGCTGTTGTAGTGGCTGTGGTGGTGGTTGCAGCCGCTGTAGAGCCACCTGCGGGGTGGGGGATTTTTTGGTCCTTTTTTCATTCGTCACAGCGAGCTCGCTGCTCGCTACGAGCCACGAGCTGCGAGCAGCGAGCACGCTGCTCGTTGCTCGCTACTCGCTACGAGCTTCGAGCAACGAGCTCGCTTCTTGTAGCTCGCTACACGCTACGAGCAGCGAGCTGCGACCAGCTGTAGCTGCTGTTGTTGTTGGCTGCTGTTGCCACTTTTATTTCTGGTTGCTACAAGCTGCTGTTGGCTGCTGCTCCCTGCTACTGCTGTTGCAGCCGGCTGCTGCTACTACTCGCTTTTACTGTACACTGCTTCTGGTGCGAGCTGCTGCTACTGCTGCAGCTGGCTGCTACTACTGCTGCAGCTGGCTGCTACTACTGCTGTAGCTGGCTACTGCTGCTGCTCGCTGCTGCTCCACACTACTGCTACTACGAGTTGCTCCTGCTGGCTGCTGCTGCTGCTTGTTGCTACGGACTGCTGCTGATACGAGCTGCCATGAGCTGCAGCTACTGTTGTTGGTTTGTGTGGCTTCCACCCGTAACGACCGACACCGCTGGTTTACCAATATACCCACATTCGGGGTATATGGTAGAGGAGGGTGTGACGACACGACGGGCCTCCGGACTACACCGAGACTTCTCCAGCACCTACGACAACGCCGGCGAGATGCGGTCGATGCGTTCCGGCAGCCATGTGGGCTTATCGGGAGGTAGGAGAGTTTTCTTGCTGGGTTGAGACCCGCGCACCCGGTGGATTGTACCAGTGCGACGAGGAGACCCGATGGTTGTTGTGGGGCTTTCGATGTTCGGAAAGCCGTCTGTGATGTGTGGACGTTGATTCTGAGATTTTCTGGCACTGCTCCTATTTTCTCGGTGGTCGAGACCCGGGCACTCAGAGAGCTGTTCCGGTGCCTCGAGGAGACCACCGTTGTTGTTATCATGGTGTACGTAGTGTGTTCTCCCCGCTGACTCGTTTGGGCTCAGCGGAGGTGACAGGGCCCAGTATGGCTAGCTGCCGGCCCCCCTACTTAAGCCCGCTAGGGGCTCATTTGTACTTTCTCCTTGTTCTTTATATTCAGCGTTCCAGACTTAGCCAAATTCTTGCCGTCTTGCATCGCACTCACACACAGAGCTCATGTTCGTTTTTGCATGGGCCTGCATGCCCTAGTTTATTTCCAATTACTGTCGGATGATGTTGCCGCGTGCAGCTGCTGCTGGTCGTTGCTGCCATTGCTCGCTGC
>SZWC01006133.1:114050-144754 GCA_023375785.1 Penium margaritaceum
ACGACGACGGCGACGACGACGACGACGACGACGACGACGAGGACGACGACGACGACGACGACGACGGCGACGACGACAACGACGGCAGCGGCGGCGGCGGCGGCGGCTGCAACGACCACGACAGCGACGACTACAGCAACGACGACGACGAAGACAGCGACGACGATGACCATGACAATGGCTGAAAGAATCGCACCTCGTCCATTGCGTCATCGCTGCGGTCATCAAGAAGCACAAAAAGAAGCGCCTCAACTGCATGCCACGAAGCTATGGAGAGCGCCTCCGCACACTCCCCCACCACCGTGCGCCACGCAGTGAATTCGGACGCACCAGATTCTTCTTGTGACGCCCGTGGTGACCAGAAACGATCAATGAGATAGTACACAAGCTGTGCCGGGAGCAACCAGCCATCAGTTACATGATAGGTTTTGCGAGGTTAAGGCAAACCTATACGTGACAGGTACTAAACTGAACTCTTTCACAGGACAACAGTACATTCAATGGAGGGAGGCGAAGAAGGTGGGAAATGGGTTTCGATGAGACAAAAGGACAACGGAAGGAAACAAGACGAAAGAAAATGAAGGGCAGCAAAAAGTCAAGGGTTTAAGGTATTGGAGACCAAAGTGAGGAGGCCGGGGGGCAAAGTGTGTAGAGTGAAGGGAAAAGCTGTGCACATCAGTCATGATGAGGAGGATACGACAGCCTTCTTTGCAGTGGCCATGCACGCTGGCCCATCGAGGAACAACCCGTCCACTGCTGTCCGGAGGCTCGGTGGCGGGTACACCAAGGCCGCGCCCTCCCCCTCCCCATGGCCCGCTGCAAGGCCATGATCTCTTGCTGCAAGCTCCGAGAGCCCCAGCTCACGCATGCTCGCAAAGCTTGCATCGTCGCCATCATTGTTGCCATCTCCACTCCCGCTGCCGCTGCTGCCTCGCCTGCTCACGCTACTGCTGCTGCTGTTGCCAGCCCCTCTAGCAGCTTCCATGACGACGTCTCCCCCCCTGCCGTCTCGCTCGCCACCCCCTGGTACACCCCGGTCTTCGTCCGACGGCTCTGCGAGGCCAAAGATGTGCGCCATAGCACTGTCTATGAAGAGCTTGCCTCGCGGAGGGCAGAGGGGCTTACCCGCGATGTCGATAGCATCCGGTAGCGCTCTCTCCCGGGCTGCTTGCTGGCGCATCTTGTGCTCTGCAGCCCAGGCAGCGTGTGATGGAAAGCGCTGCTGGGTGGAGGATAGGAGGTTCTGGCTGCCCGCCCACTCCATCACCTCTAGGTGCTGCAAGCAACGAGTTAGGGGACGCAAACTACCGCGGTGAGACAACACATCAGTATTTCAGCATGCATGTGCTGCCAGCGCAGGCAGACAGACCTGAGCCAAGCAAGCAGCATGGGAGTCCTCAGCCCCGAGATCCGAGACACTCGTTCCGAGAAAAAAGTATGGCGAAAAAGCTCCCAGTGAACAGCTAGCAACAGACTTCCAGGAGGATGAAGGGCAATTAATGAATCCATAATCCATGAAGGACATGACAGGACCTTCCCACGCACACAGATATCACCCCCCCAACACCTCACCCTCCAACAGCACCTAAGTGCGGAGCAAGTGAAGTGTTGCTTCCTGTCAAAACCTAAATCGCTTCAGATCCTTTGCGGTCGAAGACAACACATTCCAGATGGTGGGGGAAGGAGGTTATAGTGAAAAGCCCCCAATCACCTGTTGAACGCGCTGTGATGCCTCCAGAAGCATCGACAGCTGTGCTGCGGAGAGGGAATCCAGGGGGGCCACACACTCTGCTGCGTCATCCGCAAAAATGGACGACTTGCTCCCCCCTGCGCCCCCAGGACCACCACCACCTGCTGCTCCAGCCAAGCGCCCTACTGCTGACGCTCCAGGGCCTGCTGCCGTGGTGCCGTCAGACAACGTCTGCAGGACAGACACAACGCCGCGCAACCGAGCGCTGGTGCATGCAGCGTCTTGCTGGCCTTCCGGTCGGCGAGCCCAGAGAGGAGTGTTGTCTGCAGCGCATCCAAGCACGCAGAATCACAGCCAGTCGCACACACAGACATGTCTGCAGACTGGAGGATGAGAAGCGACGTTTCAGACATGCGCCGCCAGCAGCAGGCCCCCTGCTTGCACAGCTGTTGTTCCAGCTGTTGGATTTAAGGTCGGACGCGGACGGAGGAAGAAGCAAAACGAAGCCAATGGTTGGCACGAGTGCAACATTTGCAATGCAGAGGTTCAACCGGAGCCAATGCTGCTTCTCCATCCTCGGTTTGCGGAATCCATCGCACCCAGCTTCAGGCCAGTATCCATCCTCGCATTATTGACGCAAAGATGATGAGAGTTTCTGAGTTTCTCACACAGATCGGACAGAGCATTGCCATGCAGGCAGTACAAAAACTATACAAAGGGAAAGCAGATCCACCCCCCACCACACTCCCCGCAGAAAAAAAGCGGTGCCAACCGGGATAGAAAGGGGTGACTGAGGTGGGGGTCTTACACAACGTGCGCAGATCTGTCTTCATGATCTCAAAGGCACGCCGAGCCCATTCGAGAACCACCCGTGGATCCAGAAGCATGGCTGTGACAGCATCGCTGGAGACCACCGTAGGGTCTAAACACACATCCACCACATCTGCAGCCGCAGCAGAAGCATATGCCCACAGGAAATTAGAGGCCTGGCACCATCAGAGAGTTCACGCTTCAGGCCCGGAACCTGCGAGGTCCAGATTAAACTGAGAGGAATAGATGCCAACTCGGTCAAATAGACAGGTATGTAGGGGAGAACTAGTAAAATGGCTTGGTTGGTTGCTGCAGGACTCCCACCTCGAGAAACAAAACAAGAGTTTGAGCTTGCAGAACATTTGGACAACTCATATGAATCGGAACACATATTGCCTTGCGATGGCTCTTTCCCCACACATATCTCCTGGGTGAAAGGAGAATCGGCTCAAACACAAACTCAGCACAAAGTTCTTGGACTCAAAAGGGCTACGTTCCACTCCCTTTGGTGAGCACGTCTCACAATCATGAGGGGAGTGCAAAGCACCTGTTGGACCAGCCATTCCTGTGCACGTTGCCGCCAACAAGGAAAGGCAGAATCCGCAGATGATAAGAAAGACTAGATCAGAGGAATCCCCTCGCTATCCACCCATTGATACTGCCCGTTCCCCTGCCCGTTGCCTCCGGTGAAGAGGGAAGCTGGGTAACCTCTTCTGCTTCCCAAACACAATCAAGACAACCAATCAAAGGCCTGCCTCATAGCTCCTCCATGCACGCAATAAAGCAACTCACAATGACAGATGACAGGCGCTAGCCCATGGTCGAGTGCCACGTCAAACAGCGCAAACAGCCGGCGTACATCCAGAGGCAAGGCAAGCTGCTCCCTGTCATGGTTGCCGCCAGCACTGCCATCAGACCACCGCTCATCTTCCCCTTGTCTGCTTCCCACCTCCCTTGTCAATCCGCCGTCAACTTTCCACGTCCCCAGCCGTCCCGCCACAGGTGTGATCAGACCGGCCGCCACACAGGCCTCATACAGCCGCAGCCTCATAGCCGGGACTTGCACCTGACCACCACTCCCGTGACTGCTCCCGTCCCGGCGGGTCAGCAGGGCGCAGCCACATAGAGGGCACGAGTTCGCTCTAAGTGCACAGTCGTCACAGAGTGCCGCATGCCTGCATGGCACAAGCTTGTGGCGCACGGACTGTGAACCGCAAGCGTGAAGGCCAAGCATGCCCCTGCATGTCTCCACCTTCGCCTCGCCCACAAGACCGCGAGGAGAGCACACTGCTAGGGCTTCCAAGGCGCTCGCTTCGTCCATTGCAGCGAGATGCTGCAGGGTACAAGGAAAATAAGAGGCATAAAAACCATAGGGGAAAGGCACAGCGTGAAGCATTGCGGCAACTTGATTGCCAGCACTGGCAGCAGTTTGATGGGCAGCGTGCAGGGCACGGCTACTCTTCCGTGGACAAAGAAAAAGAGAAACTTCGCACCACCAAAACCAGTCCACTTCATCTGTGGGTCAGAAATCCCAGAACCCATGCAAGTTCTGATTGGCGTACAGGTTTGAAATACGAATGAGGCGAGGCCAAGGATACTGTGACCATGGAACCACAGGCTCCCCGGAAAGCCGCACCATTCAGGGGCCCAGCGCAAAGAAAGGGCCGAGCACTGTTTAAGGCGATCAGTTTGATAAAACGCACACGTCTGGTGTGAGGATAGCCTAGACTTCGGATGTCCATTCAACCGTGAGACTAGACCAAAAAAATCAGACCCAGTAGGACAAGCAAGCCTACAGAGGAAGGCGTCCAGTGATCTGGCTCGGGAAGCTTCAACCAAGACAACCGTTTCCGGCGGCAATGTCCTCAGCGTAAGAAAAGACATTGTCGCATAAGTGCGCTTTAGATTCCGCAGCAGTTCAGGACGTAAGCATTGGGTTTACCAGGAGACGCCCAATCACAGCCTGGCGACGTCCATGTAGGACTCTTGCAGTTTGTTCGCCAATACCTGCCCCTTCTCGCCGGCAGTGGTGATTCACCACCGTCTCTCACCACTGGTGACGGACATGGCAACGTGGCCACCTTTTCGTAGCACACCTTTGGATCTCTCTGAACCCTGGACTGAAACGAATTCATGCGGAAACTCCGGGCCGAAAAAACCTCTTCGTAATCCTACCACAATGTTAATTTCGCGACTAGACGCTGCTTCGCTGTTGCCCAGCACAGACAGCTGACCACCCTGCACGATGCATACAGAAACCCTAAAAAAGGCGCAACCTCATTCCCCTGAAGTTGGAGTCGCATCTCGTCCGAAAACAGCGGGAAACAGCATCCTCTTCCTACCGATCAAAATGCGCTCCAGACTCTGATCTTCCTCCCACCGCCTGATTCTGCTGCTTCTTTGGCACATTACCGAGGCTCCGTCTGGCCCAAACGCCGCCGTTGATAGCAGCCAAGGCAGTCCGCAGCTTGCAACGATTCCTAGCAGCTGACCAGCAGACGGTTTCAGCGCCGCGCGGTGAGCACCAGCGTGACAGACCACGGCCACCGGAGCAGAAGCGAGGGCGTGGCCTGGCCTTGCACAGCCCTCAAGATTTGGCTAGCACAAATCGCAGCAGAGGGCCAGGAGCAGCAGCAGAAAGGGATACTGCATCATCGGGGATACGCAGGTGCTGCACCTGCTGCACTACTCGCTCCAGCGGGTGTGGCGGCGTGATCAAGTAGGCCAAATGTTGTGCGCGCCATTTTTTCAGTGACCCGTGCCTTCATTGAACTTCAAAGAAGCTGAACCCAAGTCAGAGAAACGTTTTTCAGTACATTGGTCGTAACAAACGGAGGCAGGCAGGTCACCTTCGAACCAAACCCGGCTGAGTCGGAGGAAACCTGACCCCAATTGATGAATGGAGCCAAATGGGAGGCATTTCCTTCCAATAACATTGTATAACACTTTATTTAAATGACCCCGCATCTAACAGTATCTACGTAAAAATACGCATTCGGGGATCTCACATCAAGTAGTAAATCACATTCTATTTTGAGGCTTAAAAAAAAAGATAGTCAATTTTGTCAATGAATGCCTTTCTCCTCGTGAATCATAAATATAAAAAAATATAATATATCTTGATGGAGGCGGATGAGGGGAGGAGTTATAGTGTTAAGTGAAAGCCTTTAATTGTTGATCCTCACCCCAAAGGACTAACGATTTGGTTGCATACGAATACTTATGTTTCCACCACTATGTGAAATTCACTCAACGATGAAATCTACATGTGGATTTTTCTATCTTTGCTCTTTCGCATGAATGTCTCGAGTTTCAGTTGGGGAAAGTCCTGTCCAAGTATTCTAACCTCCTTTCGCTCCTGGGATGTGAGCATAAAAAGCATGAGGAAAACTTTTTGGCATAGAAAAAGAGGGGGGAATATGGCCATCATCCTGGGTCTTGTAAATGTAATGATGATGTTGTAATGCAAACAATCCCCTTCTGTTCGTACAGCTTTCTGTGACCACTCCGTTGTGGTCATGCTCGTGCAGATGATGCGGAGCTAATCGAAATTCTTACAAAGATACTCTATTCCGCTTCGGTTTTAACGAATGGTTGTTGAGCATCTCTTTGTGCAACAAGATGCTCTCGTTGAGCATCCGATTAGCATTTGCACCCGTTGAGCATCTCGTTATAGGGATGCTATACGGTACTTAGATTTGAACAGAAGACCGTTGAGCATCTCATTTGCACCCGTTAATTATCTCGTTGTCCGCATGTGTCAGTTTTGCACGTGTGTGGACATGTGTAACGTCAAGTCATGGGGGAGTGATGCAATGTAAGCCGTCCCCGTTTGTTTGATAAGCCTATTGTGACCGCTCAGCCGTGTCCATGGTCGTGCACATCCTTTATGTGGACCCACCTGGCGCTAGAGCACCTTCGAGTGGTGGCTCCATCCACCGACAGCTACCAGACAGCTACCACACCGACCAGAGTGCTTGATGGGGCGCTCTGCAATTTTCCTCCAGTGACAAAAGTTTTCTCGGTGGACTGGCTCTCGAGCCCAACTTACGAGTCGTATCCACCAATCAAGGTCGGACCTGTGCGTTTGACCAGTCCTAACATCCAGCTTAAGATTTCGCATCTTTCGGTTCAAACAGTGTTGTGCTTTAATGTGAACAGTGTTAAGGTGAAAACAGTGGGTTTGGGTTGGTTTCCAGACATACTGACACTGCCAGATATGTTATCCGCCATGCACAGCGGCAGATATTTATGTTATGTGCTTATAAGTTATGGCCACATTACAAAGCCTTTGGAGGTCATGAGACTTTGCGCGTCTTCCTAGCCTAACACTTGTTGTTTCTTGCACCTACGTCCCTGTTCATGCTTCTCTTGATTACGCGGTGTCGCCCTATCAGCGGCACCAAGACTAGGAGGCGTCTTAGTATTTTTTTCTGCTATTTCATATTGAACTACATGGAAAGTGTGGGAGGATGGCCGTGAGAAGATTCTAGGAAGCTTCCTAGCATGCTTGCCACTGACTGTGCGTCAGCGCTCAGTCAGCTCGCGACGTCAACACAGGTCGGACGTGAAACAGCAAGGGTTTGGCTAGACGACACGACTCAATGTCAAATGTGCTTCCATTAATAAAAACATGCAGAGAGGGTTAGCAAATGACAAGTCCACAACATAAATACCTGCCGCGGCGCACGACAGGCGTCGCACGCGGTAGTGCAAGGTCTGTCCTAAAACCAGTCCAAAAACATTGTTTTGGTCGTAACTTTGCGCAGACAAATCAGAACGCTACGCCGTCTGAACCTAGAGATGCAAAATCTCAAGCCGGACGCTACGACTGATCATACGTATAAGTCCGGCACCGATCGGTGGGCATAAAATGCAAAACATGCAAATCGGGCTCAAGAGCCAGTCCACCAAGAAAACTCTAGCGTCTGTAGAAAAACCGCAAAGCAACCCGGCAAGCACCCAGGGCGTCGTGGCAGCTCTTTGGCAGCTGCTGGTGGATGGAGCCACCACTCGTCGGTGCTCCGACGCCGGCTACGTCCGCATCAAGGATAGGTTGTAGAAAAAACTACAGGAGGTCCGAGACAGCATCCACGACGCTGGGGCAGTCGTCGGTCAGCTCCGAGTGGGTGGTCCACCACCTGCCGATGCGCCGCTGTCTCCGGGGTCCCCATCGGGGACCATGTCATCGCGCTCTCCTCTACCGATGCTTTCCTTGCTGTCACTCGTGACGGGTGGAAGCCACACACACCAACACTCCCCTTGGCTGACACAACTGTCAACATAATGATGTCTGAGCTAAGGCAAGAGATGATAGCTCAGGCAACCAATCATAGCGAGCACTGACCATGCATACCACAGCACAGGGTCTCCTAGTGACAATGGTGCATCCCACCAAATGCTCGGGTCTCGACCATGCACGAATTCAATCACACACCTACGTGTCAAACATCATGCAAGAGAGACATGGAAACAAGGTCTCCTCGTGACCCCGGAAAATGTCTCCGGGTGTCCGGGTCTCGACCACATAATGCATGGATCATACATAACACATGTAGGCAATGGGTCTCCACGTCACACTGGTAGAACTCAACAGGTGTGCGGGTCTCGACCAGCATAACCTTGCATGGATCATACATAACACATGGAGGCAGTGGGTCTCCACATCACACCGATAGAACTCACTAGGGGCGCGGGTCTCGACCAGCATAACCTCGACCATAGCATCGTGCCACACCCCAAGTAACCTCGCTGTCCTCAAAAAGGTGTCAGGCCAAAGCCCACACACAAACACTCCCCATGAGCTACAAAGCTAACAGTACGAGCAAAGCTGATGGCTGCTCCCAACACAATCCGTGAGGACGGAGCACGGCTCCCCCATGGCCAAATACCTCTTCACAACAATAGCAAGGGTGGCGACGATACTGGTGGGATGTGCTCGCACAGAGCCTCATCCCGGAGTGGCGTCGTCGCTGTCATCGTCGTCACTGTCGTAGTCGTCACTAATGTCGTCATCTGGTGATGTGACTGGTGCAGCGCTAAGGGCCTCCTCCAAAACAATTGCCTATTGTATGGCCTCCAACTGCTCAGCTGCATATCGCCTCGCGGCCTCTACAGTGTCGAAGCGCGTGTGGAGCTCGACAAGCTCTGACGCGGCAGCCAACCGGCTGGCTGCATCTTCGGCATGTAGTCTATCAGTCGTGAAACGAACCTGACGGTGGACCTCGATAGTGTGCGCGTCGGCACGAGCCAGAGCCTCCTCTAGCCTCGCGGTCTCACCCCGTTGGAAGGTGTGGAGCTGCGCTTGCTCGTCGCACAAGTCGACGTCCTCTATGTCAGTCGTCGACTCAAGTACCGTCGGGCCACGAGGTCCTGGTAGAGCAGGAGCACAAGACAATGAGTCACCACATAAGTCGTCTGGGGCTGTAGGTTTGACTGCTGCAAAGGCACCTGCTGCTACTGACACACCTGTCGCTCGGCCGTCAGCTACTGGCCGGACATCGGCATGTGTAGATACTGCATCCGCGGCGACGTCGCGGTCAGTGTCGTGGTGCTCCTCGTGACCCCTGGTGCTGCTCATCATCCA
Source organism: Penium margaritaceum (assembly GCA_023375785.1). Lineage (NCBI taxonomy): Eukaryota > Viridiplantae > Streptophyta > Zygnematophyceae > Desmidiales > Peniaceae > Penium > Penium margaritaceum. Next base: position 123,137 of record SZWC01006133.1, read on the forward strand.
CCTGCTGCTAGAGGTCCGCCTGTCCCAGACGTGCATCCTGTAGAGACCACTCAGTTGCCTTGAGACACCTGTGTACATCCTCCACACATGCCTTGACAGCCCGTTGTGCTGGAATATCCACGGTGTGACAGCGGCTGCTGGCCTCCCAGAGCTCGACCATGAGACTCTGCACGTGCGCCTCCACTCCAGCCACCACTGCCTCCTGCTCATCGACCGTGGAGCATAGGCACTGGGGTACAGGAACTATAGCTTGGACGAGACTAGATGTGTCCTCAGCTGGAACCGCCGTGGTGTCAGCAACACCGATCAGGGCATCGAGGTGTCGGAGGTCCGCAACTTGCTCTGCATCCTCCATATCCCACACGCGGACGTCTGCTCTCACCGAGGGGCCATCACATGCTCGTGCCGCGGCTACTACAAGGAACGGCAATGCATTGGGCCTTTATGTCTGCCTCCGACCCTGCGTCCGACCACTCCACGATGGACATCTGATCCTCATGAAGGAATTTTGCCTCGTTCTGGTAGTCCATCACCTGCTCCTGTTGCCCAGCACTATCTGTCTGAACTACATGGGCGTCGACTGGGGGCCGAGTATCACCATCTCTATCACCTGCTCCTACTGCTGCTTCGCGCACACCGTCAGGCGCAACTCCTAAATCGGCCGTCGTCATGTCATCTAACAGGGTATCAACAAGCACCATCTCCATCCCCGAATAAGACTCAGCCTCGAACCAATCCTCCTCCGAGGAAGAGTCTCCATCAGGACGAACATCTCCTCCCACCGAACTCTCCGCTAGCTGCGTCTGCTGTGTAGCGTCATCCGCCTCAATCATCCTGCGGTGTAGAGCAGTCGCCTCAACAATGCCAAGCTCCGACGCGGTCGTCAGCGGACAAACCATCCCCCCCGCGTCTGACACCTCGGCAGGAGCTGTGGGGACTCGGCAGACCAACCCGTGGATAGGAGACGAGGGTACCTCATCACCTGAGACTCCTCCCACAGGCGCGTCTGATGGTGCTACCTGTGCGCACCGTGCAAGACGAGCAGCTTGCCGCCATGCACGACGACTGCAAGAATGAGCGGTACGGCGAGGGGCTGAAGGTCCGTCCGTCGGTATGATGTCGACATCCTCCAAGACGGAGCGGAGGGCGGCAGATGTAGACTGGAGATCCGGTATACTAGCATCGTTGGAGGACAGGATGCAGGATCAGGAGGAAGATGAGGATGAAGTGGGAGGCGACACCTGCGGCGGGGTGGCAGCTTGCTCGGAAGTCACGTAGTCAAGGAGCTGCTGGACCATGCGCTTGAGGTTCCGGACCTCCATGTGTAGGGCGGCCATATCACCACGCAGAAACGATGTGGCATCACTCGGTGACGTATCCACTGCAGGAGGAGGTGGACAGGATCGTACCCAGGGGGGATGCCACCCAAGAGGGCGCTGTTAGCATTGGCGCCAACCATGCTGCGTATCTCAACAGTAATAGCACGAAAACCCTGAGGACAAGTGGGACTCGTGCCACGGCTGCATCGACCATTGTACCTGTGGCCGCTGCCATGGCTGAGGCTCAGGCGCAAACCATGGCGATGGCAATGCCCACGGGCACACTGCGCAGATCATGTTGAGAGCTGAGCGTAGGTGATAATCTCACATACTTGACCCTGGTGGTGAAAAGCACCACATAGAGGGATACAAATGCAGCAACGTCTCTCAGACGGGCTGCGACGTCGGCAGTCAAGGCGACATCCTCAGCCGTAGTGTGTTTCTACAATGTTACACTCAATGGCGATGGCGCAACTATCGCAACGCGCGACCTCAAGTTGCCTTCGGTACCGCAGATACTGCACCGGGTGCCGTTGTCAACAGATGGTTGTGGCCTCAAGCCACCTTCGCTGTTGCTACTGCTGCTACGACTCTCGCGGCGGCTGCTGCTATAGCGGTTCCTATCGTCAGCCAACGATTGTGGCCTCAAGCCACACTAAAAAGTAAAATAATTAAAAAAACAAAACTCACCGACCTCGGCGCGAGTGGGGTACCCCTTCCCGGACCTTACTCAACTGCCCCACTCGAGGATCCCCCTATCCTCCTCCTTTTTTTGTTGTTTTCTATTTCGGTTTTCTTTTTTTGTGTGTGTGATGGTGCCACCTCCTAGGGTGCCCCCTTTGGGGTTTTTTGGGGTGTCCCACTCGAGCCCCCCCCTTTCCCTCCTCTCCTCCTCCTTTTTTTCTGGTCTGGCTTGACCCTCGCTTCGAGCGAGCTCGTCGAGCAAGCTCGCTCGGTGAGCCCGTCGAGCGAGCTCGCTCGGCGAGCTCGCTCGCTGTGAGCGAGCAGCCTCGCGCTAATTGCTCGCAACGAGAAGCTATAGTGCAGCTTCTCGGGGCGAGCAAGCAACAACATTGGTTGCTGCTGCTACGGCTGCCACTGTTGTGCGGGCTACTGCTACTGTTGCAGCCCACGTGAGCAGCTGCGGCTGCACGCTGTAGCTGCTCGCCGACGTCGCCACTGCTGCTGCTGTTGCCGTTGCGCCTACTACACGCCACTGCTACTACAGCAACTACTTACTACCGCCTGTTGTTGTTGCTCGCAGCCGCTACTACAAGCTGATGCTACTGATGCGTGCTGCCAATGCTCGCAACCGCTGCAACCGCAAGCTACTGCTTCTCCTGCGAGCTGCTTCTTCTCCTCCCTTTTCATTTGTGTACACACCGGTAGCCAGACACGACTGCTGCTTCCACCCGGTGCTGCTGCTACAGTGGGTGCTGCCCGTAGCCGCTATCGCCGTAGGTGCTTCCCGCCTCTTATTGTTGCTATGGCCGATGTTACTTGCAGCTGCTGCCATTTTCTCTGCTACCTCCACCGCTCTGCTACAACGTAGTCGTGGTGGGTCCCTCCAGGATCTGTTGCTGCTACTATGGGTGGCTGCCGCTGCTGCCACTCACTACTGCTGCATCTCTGCTGCACAGCACAATGAGCTGTGGCTCGTTGGCTCTGATACCATTAGAAGATTCTAGGAAGCTTCCTAGCACGCTTGCCACTGACTGGGCGCCAGCGCTCGGTCAGCTCGCGGCGTCAACATAGGTCGGACGCAAAACGACAAGGGTTTGGCTAGACGACACGACTCAGTGTAAAATGTGCTTCCATTAATAAACACATGCAGAGAGGGTTAACAAATGACAAGTCCACGGCATAAATACCTGCCGCGGCACACGACAGGTGTCGCACGCGGCAGAGCAAGGTCTGTCCTAAAACCAGCCCAAAAACACTGTTTTAGTCGTAAATCTGCGCAGACAAATCAGAACGCTTTGCCGTCTGAACCTAGAGATGTAAAATATGGATCCGGACGCTACGACTGGTCACACGCATAAGTCCGGCACCGATCGCTGGACAGAAAATGCAAAACATGGAAATCGGGATCAAGAGCCAGTCCACCGAGAAAACTCTAGCGTCTGTAGAAAAATCACAAAGCGACCTGGCAAGCACCCAGGGCGTCGTGGCAACTCTCTGGCAGCTGCTGGTGGATGGAGCCACCACTCGTCGGTGCTCCGGTGCCAGCTGCGTCCGCATCAAGGATAGGCTGCAGAAAAAACTGCAGGAGGTCCGAGACAGCATCCACGACGCTGGGACAGTCGTCGGTCAGCTCCGAGTGGGTGGTCCACCACCTGCCAACGTGCCAGTGTCTCCGGGGTCCGCATCGGGGACCATGTCGTCGCGCTCTCCTTGCCGTCGCTCGTGACGGGTGAAAGACACACACACCAACAGGCCGTTCATGCATAGTTGAACGCCGGAGCTTTTATCAAGCCTTTTCAAAATGTCAGTTGGATCAAACGAAGTTTCATATAACGGATTCATATTTTTGGGGGTCTACACATGACATTGTACAACCATTGAATAAGAACAATATGAAAACAGTGGTGAACGGTTCGTTTGCTCCAAAAAGCAGCCTCCAAATATTTTATCATAAACATTATCTTGTTGCCTCTTAGAATTCACCAATACAGAATCATGAGCATGGTGTGTTTGGAGTAGACATTTCAAGGATGTATGAGCATTTTCAGAAGATAATGGGGAGCTAACAGAAGTTCTTAGATTTTAAAGCCTTTGGTGACTGAAGAAAAGTAGAGGTTTCAAGTTCTGTTTGAAAAACCCTTTCATCCAACACAAGCTTGGACTTCTATGCTTAATTTCGACAAATAGTTCATCTTTGTCCCCGGTCTATGGCTCCAAGAAGGAACTCTTAGCGAAAGACGGCTGAATTGGTGGAACGGCTACATGCACACGTTCAAATGGCCGAGAAGTTGAGTTGTTTACTCGTCGTCTGCATGCGCAAGTAGACAACTGTTCAACTAGTGATTTGTGCATACCCATCCAAGCCCTTTTTGTTACGCTTTTGAACAGACACAAGTGTGCTTGGCCATTGTTGACCACGACCGATTGTGTCATTTTCTTGTATTATTGAGCAGCAATCATGTCACGATTACTCATCACGCCGACAAATCATCGCACACTGTGAGCGCATGTGGCAACAGTGTTGTGTTATGGAACAATTGGGCCAGTCCTCGAGAACACGTTTCAAGATCTACATCGGCCATCGTTGCACAATGACGGCATCATGTTGCAACACTTTCCGCTTTCTTGCTCCCAACCCTCACAGAACAACACATCTAGTGATTGCTTCTACATCAAAACATGATCATATTTGTATGGTCTTACCATACAAATCTGATTTTCACTGAAGTTCGTAATTGGAATATAGTGGTATGAACTTTTACCCAAAAACAGACCGTCTTCAATTTTGGGTGTGGTTTCCTATCCCCTTTCACAACATAAGGAGAAGAACTGAATTTCACCCATTGTTTACGTCCTTGAGAGTGTACATTGCCATGTCCCACCATTTGAGCCAGAACAACGAGCAACCTTCGTGCTGCTGATGAGCTGGTTATACCAAAAGAACCGAACTTCCATGGACGTGGTGACCACTTTCGTGGTAGTAAACGAGTCATTCTGCCTGGATTTTGAGAAAGCATTGAACGGAAGCACAATAGGCAGAGTACATTTGTCCAGTTCAAATTTCAAAGGTGTTCCTCCCATACGATGGAAAGTTATTTAGGGCACACATGGGCAAATTGGAAGAAATATTTTGAGCAAAATCCAAAGTCAGTACGGTATGTACGCTCAAGGGACACCGCTATAGGACTCTATTACTTTCTCTCCTTCCTCTTAATCTCATGGCTCAAATTTCCAAATCGCTTGATCCCCTCTCCTCCATCATGTAGTTGATAAACCAAAAACTTCCCTCACATAACATGGAGAGCATTCATACAAATACAAGAATGAGGCATACTTGGGGTCTTTGAAACTCGAGTCAAGTGAAGTGTGCATCAGTACTTTGTGATTGATTGCTTGGAGAAACTCCGCCAATACCATACTGCACTTGAGTTTTGATTTTTTCAAATCCATAATTTGGGGCATCTTGTTTTTCGAGCATGGTTTTTGGGAAGTAAGTTATTTAGGTGGCACTTTGGAAATCGTTGAACGAAAAAACCGTATCCTTAAATTCAACAAATTCTCGTCTTGAACACCGTCAACGGCCGGTGTTTGAGGCTGTTTCAGTTTGACGCGGCTGGCCTGACGCAGCCTGCCGCGTCAGATTGACAACGCTAATGCGCGAGCGCTTTCTATGCGCCATTCTGCCTCTTCGACGTGGGTGTGAACGGCCTGCTATGCTCTTTTCGGGAAATTGTTCTTCTTTGAACCCTGTTTTAGTCCCCAAGTACCCAAAAGTAATTAATTAGGTTATACTTTTGAAATTCGATGAATAACAAATTCGTTGAAGAAAGTTCATGGAAAAATTATACATAATCAAATATCAAGTGCAGCAGGGTAAGTCAAGAGAAGTCTTAGAACATCAAGATTCTTCTTTGTTCAATCCTATCCCATTCAAGAGATCCACCAAATTGTATCAGAACTCCATGTTTTCTGAAATATTTCATTCGACCCTTTTTGAAAGTTGTCAATGCTTTGAGAGTCTCGTGGAGTATAACAACGGAGGTCACGGTAGTTGGTCAAAACTACCGCAACCAATAGGAGGAAAATTCCCAAAGTCATCACACGTCGGGTCATTGATTTCAACGCAGTAAATTGCAATTTGACAGTTTAAGGACTTCTTTAGTCCAAGGGTGTAATGCAAACATATCTTCCTCATGAGTATCTAATTTGTGCAGTGTTGTTACATTGAGCTGAACATAAATGGTGTACAAAGGATAAGTTGTGGAGGAAGAGATCACGTGGGATGATGGGAAACTTGTTGTTTTCAGTAAGTAGTAAGTGTTAACTGCTAACAGGTCTCAGAATAATCGAGCACACATGGATAAGTGTGGAAGCAAGGGTGAGGCGTATTTAGGGTCTTGGACAGTCAAGTAGAACAATGCATGCAAAGCCGTGTTGTGAATTTTTTCTTTACGAAAATCCCTCGATAAGTCAAGGGATTTTGACAAAATGTCTTGTAATGTTGTTGTACAATTATAACAACATCAAGTCGTAATTTTTTTTCATAGTTCGGTTGACCCTCTAGGGAAGTGGTCAACTAAGGTCGGAACAGTTGGCCAAAATACTCGCGGCCGATCACTGGAAAGATATGGATGTCAACACACAATGGGACAAGAAGGAAATGCCCAATCACAGACCTCGGAGATGTGTGTAGCACTTCCCTCATGTGTACAAACTACAAATATTTCTCCAAATATTTCCAAAGTGTGGTGTTGTTATGCTGCACAGAAAATTGATTATTAACAAGTAGAACGATGGAGCAAAAGAGGATTTGGGGAAATGGGACACTCGAATGCGTAGTTTCATGAATCATACTTCGATGACAAGGTTTTAACCTGTCAATTGCATATTTACAGGTGCGGAAACAAGAATGAAGCATATGTGCGGTCTTGGCCGTTCGTGTCGAGCGACGCATGCAAAGTCACATTGTCTCTAGCTGCTTCAAGATACTCCACCAATATGTTGTGGGTGTTCTATAATATCAAGGTGGGTCTCAATAAAAGTAAAGCATTGTCAATGAGCCAACCAAATGGTACGTATATTGATACAATATGTGATATTTATGCCGAGCCTTTCAGAACGTGGTTGAATATCTCAGGATCTTATGGAATGGAATCTCTCATGTCAAGGCATTTTGCTGGAATATCCATGGCAGACCAGCCTCGAGATTGAGAAATTGTGATGTGTTGGGTTCCATTCGTAATGAAAAGAAGTCCCACACGTGGAGGTCGAGGAGTTGTGTACATTTTGGAAGTAAAATCCCCCCCCCCCTTGAAATGCAACGTCAAAAAGTAGGTTGATGCCAGCTAAAATAGCCATCGATCTGAAAATAAACATCTTTCAGGTTACTCTAGGGATTCCAAATGCTACTTGATGCATGGAAATGTACCTTCCCTGGTGTGGCATAACTCACATGGAATGCAGGGTGTTCAATTCCCTGAAATTTCCCATTGTGAGATGTGGGCAGGGGTCAATCACCACCGAGGCAATGTTTCAGCCAAACCAGAAGAAAAAAAAAAATGATGCATGGAAATCCTTCCATCTGACGAGATACTCAGGAACTCTGTCTCAATGTCAATGGCTGAGGATGATGTTAGTTTTGTGCTCCATATCCCTGTCAAGTTCCATAGGTGGTGGTGGAGGAACACCTTTGCCACGATGTGCTCACTTGAGTCTCACCAAAATTTGAGTCAGCTGACGTGGAAGACACAATGTATGGCCATGCTGTCGGGCAAGAAAAGCTTGGCAGCCATAGTTTCTACGTACTAGATCTGTAAGGTCTGACATGCCTAACTACCTTGTGTGGTTCACCTCTTCCTTCTAGGAAAACCTGAAATTAGCATGTGCTTTCTGGTTGCCTCACGAGATGTGATTAGGAGAGTAATTTTGTGAACGTAATAGAGTAATGTTGTTTTTTTTTGGGGACATGGACACGAGGTGGAAACATGCTTTCTGATTACAAGATTTCCAATGCACCAGGCTGCACGTGATTCTTCCAAGCATAGCCAAAATATGTTTCACTTGTCCACAAGCTGCTTTCCCAACACACAACTCGCGGGCAAGTAGTGTTTTCAGAGTACATTCCATGAGTGCAACTTTGGACGTACAACACATGATGTTGCGAACACAAAATGGAGACAATGACCCTCTTTGCAGATTGTGTGGGGAGACATGCCATCCATCAAGAGGCACTCTGGATGGAGAGCCACGGAAAAGAGGATGGGTCAACGCTACATGTGGCTCCGGTGGTGTGCATTCCACAAAAATCGCAACCATTGCAAGAGTGAAGTATAATGACAGCACAAACCGTCAGCCTGGATATATCAACAACCAAAATCTCCTCGTACTAAGCTGAAGGTACAAAGAAAGTGCTAAGTACCTGTACAAGTAGCATCATGCAGCAATCTAGGAGAACATAATAGGAAAACAGAAGCCAGTTCTTCAGAAACTATAAATGCCTTGTATTTTGCTTCTTGTGATCCACCTATCATTACCTTCAATATCTTTCTTTGGTTCATGAGTATCTCAAAGTCTTTATTTCTACTGTAACTCTACTCTCCACACACAAAGACCTCATCTTTTGTAGAGTGCACACTTATACATCTTGTATCACAGCCAAAGCCACGCGTTGGGAGGGAGCGCTGCCAGAGCTCTACTGACATCAAGGAATGGAAGGCTTAGCCTTTGCTTGAAAATGTCAAGGCTGATCAAGAGAGGGTTTGCTCGGCCAGGCTTCCAAACCAGCGGACGAGCACACCAGTGGGAAAATTTCCTTCGTTCCCAACGCACCCACTCGGCCTAGAGTTTATGCGTGGATGACGCCGGATGACCTCCATGCACTGCCACAGAACCCTGCATAACCCATGAAGTAGACAACATAGGAAATTGTGAACCAATCTGCAACCCTCGAGCCAAGGAAAATGTGGGTCAATATGCAGATGGATTACCTACAAGATGGAGGAGATGCTGGATGGGTTCGGGCGACCCTGTCAATAAGTCTTTCAAGTCCAAAGCCAAAGTCTCCGCAATCGTTTGGGGGCGAGTTCCATGTACCCAGTTTTCAGAACAATACAACTCACATATCAACCTTGCCTACAAAATAACGCATGTATTAGTGGACCACGAGCAATTCTGAAGGTGTCAATGCACTGTGATAAAGTAAGGAGCCCCCAACACACTGAAAAAAATTAGGACGCAAATGACATATGCACAGTTTTTTAAACAGAATACTTGATACACAAAAAAATTGCACAAAATATTGAGTAAAACATAGAAAATTAATACATATGACAATGCCATACACAAAATAATGTATGTACCAACATTGCACTGAAAACAACACATATGCCAATGTCACTTAGAAAACAAGCAATGAACCCACAAACATAAAAAAAAAGTCATGTTAGTACCACATATCATGCGGCATTAAAACATGACATGATTTGTGCCACTCACCTTCAATCTGCTGAATACGACACTGTATGTTTTTCCATTTCTGATCCATGGAAGATTCTCCGGTTGAGCTTGGAAACTAAGGTGGGCGGCTGTTCAATTTTGTTGCAAAAGCTCGATGACTCCTTGCTTTTGTCTTGCATGGTAGGGGGATGGTTGCTTTTGTTCTGAGGGCTTGGAGGATGGTTACTTTCTGTGTGTAAGGTGGGTGGATGAGATTCACACTTTGTTTTGAGGGTATCTGGGCCTTTTCACCCAAAACATTACTGATCAGGCTGGGAAGAAAGCCACTCCATAGCCCAAGCCATATTTGATGACACTTGAGCACCAATGCATCACAATCAAGATCATGAAAATGCTGCATATCTCCAAACCAGCGGACAAGGCTTGGATGCCGTACTTGTCCCCCATTTTTTTCCACGGAGCAGGCATAGTTCGGCAAGGTTCAATGCCAAATAGTTCATGTAAGTTTTGCATTCAGATGAAGAGAGATGTGCTGAAAGAATATGATATGTGTTATTGGACTTCTTTTAAAGAAACGAGCAAGCGTTGTTGGTGACACCTATGAAGACATGAATCTTTCCTCCTACAACCAATACTTCCTGGGCATGTTCGGCAGATTGTGTTTACTTTGTCGAATGGATATAAGGCCAAACAGATACTTGATGGCCGATTCTGAGCAAGAATTGTTCTCTCAACAGCATTCTACAGGGAGTTCTTCAGACGTTTCCATTTCAATCTCAGTCTGCCTAACCTCAAGCCAACTCATTACTTTCCCACCGCAAATGTCGCTCCAAGGATTTCCATTGCTGCCGCTCCAGAAATGGGGATCAGACACAGTACTACTTGGAGTGAGTGCATGGAGAGTCATCATTCCGCCACCTCCCCCAATAGATCTTCATGATGCATAAGAGGAGTGGACGAAGATCAAACGTATGTGGGACACAAGTTTTTCCGCACCCCCAAATCAACCCATACGACATGTGCTAGACCCTGGGTGTTAAACCATCCCATTACCATCCATTTTCTTACCTTTCCCACTGGCAGCCATGGGTCCATCCGGACTCACTGTGGTGTGCTAGGCTGTGAACTATGTGGCCACTAGCTCAATGTTCATTGCCCCATGGGTACGTCAGATATAATGTCACCTTGTTTTTGTTAGCATGGCATAGGTATCAATGGATTGCAATAAATAATATAGGTATCAACACACTACAAGAAAGCATAGAGTCCTCCACATGCCAAAACATTTTACTCATCCTGGAAGCGAGGGAATTTTGAATTCGTAGCCAAAGCACTATTTGACGATACTTGAGTACTAACGGAGCAGAAACCATATCACAAACACGCACCTATTTGCCAAAGCAGCGGAGATGCTTCAATGCCGTGCTTTGCACTGCGAATTTTTTTACACAAAAATGTCATTTTGGGCCAACAATCTTTGGCCCAACAACGACTGGTGATGCTGATTTGTGTGTGTAGTTATTCTCATTTAAATGAAGGGTGAAATAGCTCAGATACCCAAAAAATGCACAGTGTGACTCTCATCCGCCCGTCGTTCGGAAGAAAAGCAATGATCCACCCATCATTCGGAAGAAAAGCAACCACCCGCCCGTCGCTCTCCAGGAAAGCAACCATCCATCCATGGTACTTTCACTTATCAAGGACTACCGGTACCTGCATTATATGTGTTGCACGTTGGGCACGCTTTTTCCTTTTTTTTCTTGTGAACTAGATTTTCGTGTTTTGTTTCCGCAGTCCATACAACTATATGCTGCATGGCCTTGAATGCGACTCTAAATGTGTACACATATATACTCAAATAATTGGTTTGATTATCCGCTCGATCACGAAAAGAAGGGGTATTGGCTTTTCCTTAAGAATAGAGCTCTTCCTGTGGCTTCGAGGATGCTTCTTGTATGCCATGCTGACGTTACGTACACACGTAAACAATACTATGGATGAAACATGGCCTGCATGCACAGATGCCAGCCTGGCTCCCGAACCTTCATGTGCACAAATGGAGGCGCTCCAGTCAGCTCCGTCCCGTGTTGCACAAGTGCACTGCATGTGGATTGCCTGCATAACCCATCCACGTACGTTGTAATGGTCCCTGACATGCATTGGCGGAAGTAAGCTTGAGCGTGAGCATGGACAATGGGTAGCGTCCGTCCCCCCCCCCCCTAGTGTTCGTTTCATTTTGGCTTCTCCGGTACAGAGTCGCGAAAATGCCGGGGATTGGTGTGTTCGTAGTGGAGCGTCAACATGGCGCTCTTTCTCCTGATCAAGCGAGGTGATTTGAATTGCAGGGTACGTGAGGAATATATTGTGTCCAGAAAATGCCAATGTACGCATTCTTGGCGCAATGGCGTCCCAGACCCGGGACAGTGCCCGGAGGGCGGAGGCTCCTGCCTCCGCCTGACCGGTGCGTAGAGATTCCACAAGGCCGCCCACTCGCCCACCCTCTCATGTGCCAAGGCATTGTGTCCTACAACTTTCGTGCTATCACATCCGCTAGGCCCACTTACACGAGGACGGGCAATCTCCAGTGGCTAGGGTGGCTTGCCCGTGGCGTCTCAGTTTCGCGTGCCACGGGCGCTACCTCCCCGTCATGTTGCCTCGCCGGCAACAGGCATGACAACTCTGTCTGGTCCTTCAGACCCAAGGCGGCATAACCATGGATGGTTGAACCTACCGACGGCGGCGGGGTGGTGCCCCACTGGCGTGGATGTGGTAGCACCGACTGCACTACCCGCCGAGCCGACGCTCGCTGCACCACCCGCTACACGACCTACGGCACCACACGCTGGAAAAACTGTGACTCCAGCCGCTGCACAACCTGCTACGGCACCCGCTGCACGACCCGCTGTATCACCGGCTGCACCCCCCGTGGCACCACGTGCTGTACGACCCTCTACACGACCTGCTGCACCACCCGCTCCACGACCTGCTGCACGACCCGCAGTACCGCCCGATGCACCACCCGCTGGATGTCCTGTTGTACCACCGGCTGCACCACCCGCTGCACCACACGCTACACGTCCCGCTGCACCACCCGCTGCACGACCCGCTGCACGACCCACAGCATCACCACCACCCGCTGCACCACCACCTCAGCAACGCGCCTATCGGCCTCCCGAGCACAGATTTCTTCCAGCGACGGTTCCAGCTCAGCCCGAGTCTGGCACACCACGTTTTCAACTGTGAATCAGGTGCCAAAGAAGAACTCTTCTTTTGGCTGAACAGAGATCGGGGCTATGAGGACTGGGAAAGACTGTTGGAAGATGAAGTTGCGGAGAGCATGTGGTTCTTTCGGATGGAGCCAAGCTCCCCGGACCAGACCAAGGCTCCACCTTACACACAGTCATGGGCAAGGCACCGTGGTCTCTGTCCTAGTGGCTCCACTGGTAATATGTATCTCCTGTGTTTTTGCTTCTCTGTACTTCATGTGGCCTCTCATGTCCGTTCGAGAGGATGTGCTGTCCTCACACTTGTTTCCGTAGATTTTGCCGTATTTCGTTTCCTACTTTGTGTTTTTCCACAGTTTCCAATCCGCTAATACATGAACTGAATGCTTGCCGAACTATCTATCCTGTCCTTTTGGAGGTACGTCAGACAGCTCCCTTGACGGCATGACCAAGAAAAGAAATGCAGAAGGTGACCAGCTCGTGGAGGGCAAAATGTTCCGCAACATGGCTGCCTGCAGGGCGGCAATCAAGGACCAAGCGGTAGCAAACCGCTTGGGCCTTAAGTGGGTACGCAACGAGCCTAGACGGATTGACGTACGCTGCGTGGATGCTGTGAGACGTGGCTGCACATGGAACGTACGCGTGGTTGTATCTTCGAAGCTGGGGGCTGTGAAATTATCCCATGTCACAGACGGCCACAGCTGCACGCCGACTATTGGCCGTCTGAGCCCCGCCCGAACTACCAGGTGGATTGCACGGCACATCTCATCACAAATGGCGTGGGATCCGACAACATCTCCGGCCATAGTGAGAGCCATCATCAAGGAAGCCGCGGGGATTTGGGTGGCCAACTGCACACTCTACCGTGCAAGATCACTGGCCTAGGCCCAACTCATGGGCGCAAAGGCGAAATCATGGGCTATGTTTCCAGCGTTGTGTCAAGAGGTATGTTCTGCCGCCGGTCTCGCATTTCTCTTCACCTTTGTTTTTCCTTCCTTGTTTCAAAGTTTGACAAATTACTTATGTGGGTGTGCAGTTGAAACGAGTTGATCCAGCAACGCATGGAGTGGTGGAGATGGATGTACATAACAAGTTCAAGTGGGCGTTTGTGGCGCCTGGGGCCACCTGCCTTGGCTGGGACTACTCAAGGAGGATCATGACAATCGATGGCACCTTCCTGAAGAACGGCCACAAGTAAGTGATGCTGGTCGCGCAAATCTTTGACGTGAACGACCATGCATGCCCCATGGCTTGGGCACTGGTGTCTAGTGAGAACGAGGAAACATGGATGTGGTTCTACGAGAATTTGGCACGAGCGTGTTCTACAGGTGCAGTCATTATGTTAGACAGAGAAGTTGGCCTAGCAAAGGCTCTGGTAAGACACTTGACCCGGCGCTACCCACACTTATTGTGCCTGGCATCTGTAGCGAAACATCCAAGAGAAGTTCGAGAAGAAGGTGGCCTCTTGGGCCTGGAAGTGCGCACAGGCCTTGACCCACGAGCACTTTCACCGAGCGTCACGTCACCTACGGGTAGTCATCAAACGTGTAGTGAACTACCTCATCCCAGGACAAGACGGGCAGGGTGGCATACCTCTACAGAAGTGGACGTCATACATGTGCCATGTTCCTAGGAGGGGCACATCACTAGCAACGCTTCAGAGTCGTTGAACACCCGTCTGAAGTCCATTCGCAAGCTCTACCCCTATTACTTCCTACAACTGTACTAATTTCTGTAGGGCATCATGGCATAGCACCGCGAGCAGATAGCCAACTACAACGAGACTCTTGCCCTGGCTCCCGTGAAAATCCTGCTTCATAGTTCTGGAGTTGCACGTGACTACGATGTCATGATGGAGGGGCCATCCACGGCAATGGTTCGTGGCCCAACGAACGTCCGCCAGCACGTTGATCTCACCATGGGAAGTTGTTAGTGTCGTCGGTGGCACGAGTTCGGCCAGCCATGCCAGCATGCATGTGCTCTCATGATGGAGGTGGGTGAAGACCCGATTGCGCACATGAGCCGCGGGCAGACATTAAGGTACTGGAGCCTCACCTACGGCAACCCCATTCCCTCACTCTCCGCCTCTAGATTATATCAACCTGCACCGTCTGGATGTAGGTAACCAGGTCCGCAGCAGGGCCGTGATCGTTCCAGGATTGCCCGCATGGAGCGTGCGCCGCTCCGGAAACGAAAATTCATTTGTCCAAAGTGTGGCCGTAAGGGTCACACAAAGAAGAGGTGTCCCAAGCCTGCTGCACCTCGGCCTCACAAAGCAGTAGTAGCGCTAAGAGCAAAACGTGAAGTAGCAGCAGAAGGAGCACGTGCACGTGTAGAGAGAGAAGAAGGGGCAGCAACCGACAATAGTGATGCGTTAGACTACGACCCTGAAGTAGACCCCAGGGGGTCCTCGACAGACGAGGAGGTGGGTGAGGCAGCCGCAGACGACTTCGACGACGTGTCTGGCAGTGGAAGTGAGGACTCCCTGGGGTATGCGGTGGATCCAGAGAACGGACTGCTCACACAGGAAGAGCACAAAGCTGAAGGTGCCAGACTCATGGAGGAGTATGGTGTACTAGAACATGACGCAGACGGTGACAAAGGAGAAGAGGCGGCAGAAGACGATGCAGGAGCACAGCACACGGATGATGAAGCAGAGGAAGAGGTGGGGAGCCACGCAGTAAGAGGCATGGATGCACTTGGGATTCAAGGTGGGATTTTCCTTTACTCATGTCTGAAGGTTCATGTGCACGTCTTCAATTCCTTTGAAAGCCATGAACACTCTGCTAACAACAATTTCATGTCATTGTGCAGGGATACAGTGGAGTATTCCTTGGCCGCAGGGCAAGTCTGAAAGCACATCCAAGTCCTGGGCGAATGGTGTACTCCGCATGGGCACTGGGCGGCCAGAATCTGTGATGACCAAGCTAGTGTGCTTGTGTTAGGGGTGGTTGTGAATCCTAGGCCATTGTTTCCTTTGAAAAGTGTCGTCTCATTTTCATTCAAAAACCTTCCCAACTCCACATTCATGCTATGGTGAAAATGAAAGTGCACACTTGCGTGAACCTTAACTTGTTGCAGTAGTCTACGAACGAAAACATATACATTACTCTAGTGACAAAGAGGTGCCCCATGTTTCATTACAAAGTATAAAAGCATGGAACAACGGCATTTGTACTTCTCTCAAATATTTCCACCAAGTATCAATGGAGTGCACGCTATCCGCAACAGCACTACCTATGGTCACTTCGTTTCTATGTGGAGCTGGCACATGCTGTCGATGTTGCAGACGGAATGGAGGCGTTTAGAGGTCAGGCTGTACTACAGCATGTGCCCTGAACCCTTTGACATGGGTGCTCTATCGGACTACACACCAGAAGAAGTGTTCTATGATGCTCTTGAAGAAGTTGACGATGGGATGGTCATTAATCCCGATCGTGCACAGGCTTCTGGCAGTTCTGTGAACTTGTGTCCTATGTGTGACATCATTGGTTGGATGCACACGCTACCCCCACAAGTGCAGCAATGGATAGTGAACTGCAAGCCTGGTCCTTAAGAGTAATGTTTAGGCTGCATAAACTAATCTTGCAAACATTATCCAAACCTTTGGTTAAAATCGCCATTGAAATGATGGAACACTGAGATTGGTGCTATTGATGCTTGCCATGTCAAAAGACACCAGGCACATGAGAATAATAAACTAGGGGAACATACATGGCCTACCGGTACAGGAAGTATGAAATGATTGTTGCTTATAACAGTCCTATCCAGTTAAGTCTGAATGGATTCTACACACGTTCGTATGCACAGAATTCCAACAGTCACAATCGTTATGTCCAAAGTTTTTTGTCGATGAGACATAGATCCGTTGTGTTTCATGTTCTGCGGCACTTCTTCCATAAAAATGTGAGGGACCTGTCATTTGCGTGTAAAATTGGAACGGAAAATTACGAGAATACCCTGTAGTTGAGGTATGAAATTTCATGACAAGGTAAGCAATGTACCCGTTCCTACACGGGCCTACATGGTCATAGTCTGGCGCACCATAGAGGATCCGGATGGACCCAGGGCTGCCAGTTTGGTGGGCACCAGATAGGACGGCAATTTGGCAGCTTCAGACACATGATGTGGCACATGTTGAGTGGATCACTTGGAGGGGGTCCCAAGTTCTTGGAGTCCCAGAGGCTCTTTATTTTGTTCCACGCGACCCATGGATCAAACTGATCCATACGGGGGCATAGAGGAAATATTTCCCCCCATGGACCAAACTGAGGAGCATCCAGAACTCCATCCCACAACTGGAGCAGCGGCATGGGACGACCTCGGAGCTTCAGCGAATCCGAGGAAGACAGGTTTCCATGTGAAAACCGTGCCAATGCAGGAGATGTACAAAACACGGAAGTCGTGACTTATAAAGTTCAGAAGGAGCTGTGGTTCATCACTGAAGCACGTCTGGTACATTCTTTGTCCAGTCAAAAGCTTCCCGGTCTACAATCTCCCACACTACCGGGGGTCCGGATTGACCCATGGCTGCCAGTGAGGCGAGCACCATGCAGGACGGTGATGCGGCGGTTTCACACCCATGAGCCAGCACATGTTGTATGGGTCAGCAGGACATGGGCCAAGACCATTTGAGTCCCACATGCGCTTGATGTTAACCCACCCAACCCACGCAGTATACAGGTCCATGTGGCAGGCATCGTTGACATCTCCCGGCCATTTCTCAAGCGGCAGCAATGGACGACCCTTCAGCGACAAGTGGTGCGAGGACGCCATGGCCGGGTATCGAATTTAACGTAATCAATGTCAACTTGCAAGTGCTGGGTACTTAAAGTATGAACTGCAACTTTCAGCTTGGTTTATGCTACAGTTGGGCTTCTGCACGTTTTCGACTACGTCACATCAAATGTGGACGTTGTCGTCAGCGAGCTGGCGGTTGGCATGCTGCCTTGTCAGCGACGATGACAAGGACCTGCTCGGCTGTCACTAGTGGCACGATGCCATTCGTTATCAACATATCCTATGACACATGTGTAATGCCTTTACGCACGCATATCATTCATGCAAATGGTGTAAAAATTTGCAACATTTTACGTCAAACTTAGGCCCAACGCAACATGGTTTGTGCACAGAATATTTGTAACAAGCTGCGTCTTCCGAACCTCCACCGGTGGTTTGGACATGTACCGGCGCTTGGGCATATGGGTTCCGCTCCGTCACTATTCACGTGTGAACGAATAGTGCATAGGCTACGGAGCTATTAATTTCAGTCAATTCCCGGATGGGTAACTTTTTTTAAGTCGTGGGGGGCTAGTTGCTTTCTCGCTCCGTGTTGATACCTGCGTTATTTCCTGCAGTCCATTGATACCTGCGTTATATCGTATGCGACTTTGGCATATCAGCTACATAGTTCCAAAAGTTGGGTATATCGTGACCGAACCTTTAGATGAATTGGAGATGTGCTGCATCGTATATGACACGTATCATTGGATGTTTGTTTAAGGAATGGGCTAGCACCATCTATAACACCTGTGAAGAGATGAATCTCTAGCCCAGCAGCCGGCACTTCTTTGACATGCTGGACACACTATTATGTCATCGAACAGGCATGTTTCCAAATTGAAACCGGAAGGCCCAATTCAAGCATAAAGCGTTCTTTGAAGAGCAATGAAAGAGGAAAGTCCATGGATTTTTCACTTATTCTTCACTTAGCTTTATTTCAAGCCAAGTCATGTCTTTCCCACCGCATATCTCGCTCAAAGGACGTCCTTTGCCTCCGCTTGGGAAATGGGGACCAGATCTGAATGCACCACAAGTTGACGTATGGGGATTCATCATCCCACCACCTCCCCCAATGGATCTTCATGATGTGTGAGTGGAGTCGACAAAGATCAATTGTATGTGGGACTACCTCCCCCCAACTCATAAGACATGTGCTAGAATGTGGATGGTAAACCGCCACATTGCCGTTTATTATGGTGCCCTCCCCATTGGCAGCCATGGGTCGATCTGGATTCACTGTGGTGTGCTAGGCTATAAATGGTGTGGCCAATGGCATGATGTTCGGCGACGTACGGACACATGAGATATCATGTGATATTGTCTTCATCATCACATACCATGTGTCCGAGGCATACATTTTCATGCTTTTTGAACTGAATTTCCATGTGTCTAAGTAATATTTTCACTAATGTAAACATCTAATTTGCCATGTTGAACATATTAGTCTATCCCCTCCATGTACTTTCTTCATAATTTGACATGAAAAGCAACCTTTCCAACATTCAATGCCATGTGTCGAACTCCACTTTGTCGCAATGGGTAGCTGTTAAATAGCATGTATTACACCCTAACAATCCTCAAATGGACCTAGCATTCCATTTACAAGTCACTACACACAGGAGGTATGTGTGTGGATCCAACATATGACATCACACATGTGGCAGAACTGGCTATGTCCTCCGAGTGCAATGGGAATTCTGGTTCCACCCTGTCGTCAAAGTCAGGAGCCGAGTCATTGTCAAAGACATTGTAGAATGTTTTTCTGGGATCGTTAAATGAAGGCAGCTTATCACATAACTCTGGACTAGTGTTGTAGTACACCTTCACCATTAAATGTCTACATTCCTTGTGGGCTTTGAGAAAGCATGTCCCAACACCACACAGGCATGGAGTCACCACTAATAAAACTGGTGTGAACTGGACACACTCTCGAGAAATTGTTCCCCTTGCAAGTGTGACTTCAATTGTCACTTGCATTTATACCTAATCACCTTAGATCCATACACCTGCTGTTTTGTGTTTGATAATAAAACATATACAAAGGATCCTTCTTTGAAAGAGGTTTGATGAGAAAGAAGAACATTTTTTGGAAAGGGTGAAATAGCTCAGATACCCATAAAACGCAAATTGTGACTCTCATCCGCCCGTCGTTCGGAAGAAAAGTAACGATCCGCCCGTGGTTCGGAAGAAAAGCAACCATCCGCTCACCTTGCGTTGCAAAAGCAACCATCCGCCCAGCCTCCGCAACACAATCAACCAGCCGCCCACCCCTTTTTTCATGCTGGATCACATCATGTGTTTTGGACCTCAAATGGAAAAACGTGCAATGGTGCATTCGTCTGAGACATAGTGAATGACAAAAATCATGTCATGCATCAATGCTACATGGTATGTGGCGGGAACATGCCATTTTTTTTAGCGTTTCTGGGTTCCTCAGGTATTTTATGTGTAGCGTTGGCATATGCGTTATTTTATGTACGCCATTGTCATATGCGTTATTTTCTGTGCGACATTGGCATATGCGTTGCTTTTTGTGCAGCGTTGTCATATGCGTTATTTTTCTGTGAAATTGGTATATCAGTTATATAGTTCTGAAAACTGGGTATATCGTGACCGAACCCTTTTGGAAATTGCTTCTAACTCTTGTAACTACACTATTTATTTTATGTACTAGAGTTCGGAAATTTCATTAAGCTAACATCAGGTTTTAAATTACACATATAAGACACTTGAAAACTATTGCAACCAGAATATAAAACAAAATTTAAAGAAACATATATTTTAATCTTTTCCGACCTAATTGATCCTCAAATGGTATTCCTGTTGCATTTGTAATATTCTGAGGCATGTAATTCTGTCCCCTTTTTGTCAGATGTTCAAAAAGGACCCTTCCTAGTTTCCCGCACTAGCCTCTAGCAATAATGGCAAATAAATCTTTGCAAAAGTGACAGTTTGACTGTCATTTTGACAAACACGTGTCAGGAGCACTGTCGGTTGGATGACAGCATTCCCGTCGGTTATCAACAATAATTTTTGGCTTCGGACAAGGTCCTATTGAGGTTCAAGTTGTCAATAGGAACAGTGTTTGATTCAGTTAGTTATCATGCACAACCTCCAATCACACACGTCTCGCACTGGGCAGTCAGGAGATTCGTCTTCTGTCTACATATGACTCTCAGCAGAACAGATTTTGTGCGATTAAGTTTTGAACTGACTACGACTTCTTCTACCATAGTTTATATACGATTGAGCCTTAATCGGAAAAAAACATATATCTTTATGAAGGACATCAATTTAATATTCAGTCGATGTCCACCATCTACAATGACTGAAACATCTGGCAAAAAAACTTTCGGGTTTTTGAACGGGTTAGCCAGAGCCCCCCCCCCCCCACCTCCTCATTCCACAATTGTGTAGTTGTGTCTTGGGTAGTGTATGTGCAGGAGATTCTAAGTATATTGATAAACTCATGCGTCCTTTTGGAATTTCTTACAATACACTCCCTGCTAAAGACCCGCAATACATGCGCGGTCTCTCGAGGGGGGGAGGGGGGGGGGGGAGAGAGCTGATTCTAAGGGTCCTGTTCTTATGTTTTCAAGATCTCGGTAGACTGCATATTTGCAAAACCGTTTCCATGAAAAAATCTCGATGTCAACCGTAAGCTGACCTGGGTAGAAGTCAAAAGTGATCAGGTTATCGCTAGATCTAAAATGCATTTAGATCAATGACACATGTGTCATTTTTATGTTGTCCGTAATCTCACATACATTTCCCCAATACACTTCACATTCAGGAGGGGAGGGGGTCTTGACGTCCCTCCAACCCCCTCCCTCCAAAGTCAAAAGTGGATTGCAGGATGTTTTTGGGCAGTGTAGCTGGAGAAATGACACTTTCATACAAAATTGAACTAGTCCACGGCTGTACACTTCCACACGAATCCACGATACATTCCCTGCTACAGATCCCCCATGCAATCGAGGTGTTAGGAGAGGGGTGAGGGGGTCGGGACGAGTACTGTGGGTCGGTTACGTGTTGAAATAGTATGCACCTTGTCCACTGCCTAGCTGGCTAGCTACACATACAGACAAGGCATGCACTGCTCTGTGGAGTACGTCCCCTTGGTCTGTTCTGAGATGGGCCAGGAATGCACTGCC